>VTPC01004802.1:0-11330 GCA_011009095.1 Ignelater luminosus
ACCTTTTCTTTTATAGATGAAGATTTGGTAATGAAAATTATTATGTCTATTCACTCAAACGCTCAAGGAATCGATAACATCTCCCTTAAAATGATTAGAATATGTTGTCCTGTAATTTTGCCTGTCATAACACACATCCTAAATTCTTGTATTGAAAAATCGGTTTTTCCTTCTGCATGGAAAACATCATTAGTACATCCTTTACCCAAAACATCCACTCCTAAAGCGCTATCGGATCTGAGACCTGTTAGTATCCTGCCTGTACTGTCCAAAGTGTTTGAGAAAGTACTGTATTATCAGATAAAGAGACACCTTGATCAGTTTAATGTTCTACCTGAATTCCAATCTGGTTTTAGGAATGGATATAGTTGTGAAACTGCATTGTTAAAGGTAACTGATGATATATTTCATGCTTTAGATAATAATGAATCTGTTGCATTAATACTTTTAGATTTTTCTAAAGCATTTGATACCATTGATCATAACATACTTCTATCCATTATGCATTTCATTGGTTTTGATATTCGTGCTGTTACACTAATGCGTAGTTACTTAACACATAGATGGCAGGTTGTTGTTAATAATGACAACTACTCTAACGCTCTGGAACTAAGTTGTGGAGTGCCACAAGGTTTTATTTTAGGACCGCTCTTATTCACAATATACACTAGTAATCTAGTTTTTGTAAATACCATCTGTATGCTGATGATACGCAGTTATATTACTCTTTTAAACAGAAAGATATTGTCAAAGCCAATAAAGAAATAAATCAGGATTTAAAAGAATTTATTAGCAGTGCAGTTGAACACTCATTAAATATAACTTCAAAGAAATCTAAGCTTTTGCTGTTCAATGTTTTTCCCAAAATAAGAGAGGAAATTCGGGCATCTCTAGAAATCAAAATTGGAGATCAAAAACTAGAATATGTCAACTCTACAAAAAATCTAGGTCTAGTTATTGATGTGGGTCTGAGGTTTTCTAATCACGTCAAACTTTGCTTGCAACGTGCTTTCTCAAATCTACGACATATTTTTGGAATTAGAGTATTGTCTCACTTTTCGTTTTGTAGCCCCGTCTATGAACCCTACCTAACGAGGGAGTGTTCTAGAAGAATACAGGTAGTTCAAAACTTTTGCCTTCGTTTTATATATGGAATAAATAGAAGAAAACGTATAAGTAACAAATTAGAAATAGTTAAATGGTTGAACATGGAAAGAAAAGTATACTGCACTCTTTGGTTTTATATCACAAAATCATTTTAAATAAAACTCCTCCCTACCTTTACAATAAAATCACTTTTCGAACAGATATTCATAATATAAATATCCGGCGGAAGGATACTATTGATATTCCCCTACATAGACTAACATTATATACATGTGTATTATTTTTAGAAAATTGTTAACTTGCACAATAAAGACATTATTATTATTATTATTATTAAAAGATAAGCACAAGGAAACGTTGTTAACATTATTCAAGCAGAAAAGTCAAATTTAAATTTTACATTTCGTACAGGAAATTAGAGCTAAAATTCTGAACTTGGTACATTTCGTATAAGAAATTACTGTTGTAATTTGTGTCCCACGTGGCCAAGTATATTATTTTGGGAAAAGAACAAAACTTGCGTCCACAAGACTGGCACAATGCAAACCATCTATGTCAAAAATCTGAATGTGTTCGAATCAATACAGACTTGGTACTTTTGATAATGATAAAAACGTCGGGAAAGTTCGTATGTAGTAAGACAAAAATCAGCTGTTCTGTTTTTAAGCAAATATCTTGCCATTTAATCCTCCTAGTGACATCTAGTGATTAAAATTTGTATTACGTTGGAATGACGGCGCATGCGTTACACTACAAGCCCTTCGTGTGCATCGTGAACCCTTTCCTTTTCGACCGATTTCTTGCTGGAAACTACACGTTGTTTGTGCATTGTCGATTTGGAATTTCAGGTAAATCAGCTTTTGTATCCCCTTTATTTTGTCTAATCCTTGGTTATTTCTATAGGATTGCCTTTTTTTCCCTTACCGTTATTTATTGTTTTTTTGCTGTTTATCTATTTATTACCGTATTCACTGCAATTCCGCTACAAACATAATCAAAGGGGAGTGGTCGCCATATTCATTAGCGATTTGTAAATGGATCTTAATATCAAATATCGACCGATTATGATGCTAGGATTTATGGAACATCCTTCTACGTTTGCTGACTGATCCTCCCAATCCAGAATTTAAAATCCAGGTAGTTACTGCTGGGTACACAGTAATATATGACAAAACAAAGAAAGGTATTTATGTCTTAAAAATTTACTTAAATGAATACTTGTTTATTGATGCCTAAGCTAAAATTTTATCACTTAAGTAGAGTAATATCAAATGAAAATTTATTCGAATATCAATAAAATTCAGCTCTTTTATCTTATGATAAGGTTGTTTGATCTTGACCTTCACTGTAAAGTAAGTTTCTATTTGTATTAGTTATTGTTTTTAAAATTATTTTTCTCGACGTACCTCTGTTCTAATGGGATCAGAGAATCTATTAAAATTCAACCAATCAAGTTTAATTAATAATTTTGTATTTTTATCATAATTTGGTTCAGTTTCTAAGTATTTTAATTTATCGTTATTCATTTTTCTTAATTTTATTAATATTGTTATGAAGGCCTTCAAGGGTTATTATTTTGCATTATTAAGGTAATCATCAGCATTTAAACAATATAATATAAATGTTTTGTTTTCTTTTTAACTTAGATGTGTTAGGCTTGTAGATTTATTAAATTATAATTAAATATCATAACCATATATCTTATCTTTTATTTTATTGAGAAAGTACTGAGCCCTTGGAAATACCTTTATCGTGCTTGTGCCTGGTGTTTGGTTTTACTCTTTTCACAAAACTACCCGAAGGCAAGTTACTTCTGTTTCGATGCCGTGAACTAACTTCCGATTTATAAAAAAGACGGGTGGCATCCTAAAGGCATCAGAGCAGAAGGTTCTCAGAATTTTTTTATAATTCGAAAAAGATCTTGGGGCCTCACATTAAGCAAATATAAAATCTTAAGCTTTAAAAATGCTACAACCTTGTGGAGTAAAAAGTCTAAACTTGACAAAAATGTTAAACACACTTCTGTGTATTTTCTACGAAATAATATTATCAAGAGGTACAGTAGACAAAACGGGTGGCTATTGAGGGCCTATTGCTCAGAAACACATACAAGATGGGTTAGAACAAAGTCAGATAGCGTCATAGACGACTTTATCTTGCGTCTTTAAAATAACTGGTGTCTCTAAAGGATATTAAATATGGCTGTAAAAATATGGAAACAATAGGAAGAATTTAAGATGAGAACGAAGGTTTTAATTCGAACGTACCGTCCAATCTTTGGCTAAAGATAAGACTATTAAGAAGTTTTGTCTTTTATTCAAAGGCTCATTCTGGATTTAGAACGCAATATGCTATAAAACTCTCAAACAAAATGTCGTATATTTAAACTTGTACAGTTGTGTTTTATAGGCTGCATGTTAAATGTTATAACTAGCAGTTATTTTCTTTTTTATTGCTTCATTATTGATTCTATTTTATATTCCAGTTTGGTATATACATAGTTGCCTTCATAACTTTATGTTTCTAACTGAAAAACGTCGTATATTATACTTACATTTAAGTCGGCTGCTAAGTGTAGTGATTCTGATGACAGCGTAAGTGAAAAGATTGCAGGATTAAAATGGTGTAACAGAGAGTGACTGTCTGTATAACTGGCAAAAATATAACTGGTCCTATCTACCGGCAAAAAGATTAAAAGGACTTTTGTCTCTATTACTCATTATATGTGCAAAGCATATCAAATAAAGCCTTTTGATCTTGTTTTAGAAAAGATTGGGTCTATTGCCAACAATAGCCCGCTGAATATAACATATCAGGATCAATCATCACTGGGGGAGTAATATCGACAACGCCAACGGCTGCTATAAAGATCCTTTCAAATACTTGTGAAAGTACTAGTGGGAACTGCAAAAAACAACTAATAGAGAAATAGATAATAACAAATGAAGCCATTAAAATCTTTTGGGCTTGAAGGCGGATATTTGGAAAATATTGGGTGTATTGCCAAGAATGACACACTGGATAAACAATGAGTTATCATCACGTACGTACTTCTCGTACTCCCAAGAGACAATATCGACAATTACTACGGCTACTATGGAAGCATTCTTAGGCCTGCCATCTTTCACATTCTTGTAAAACAAAAACAGTGACGAGTAAGAAACCTAGTGCAACCTAGAAACTAACATGGAAATAGACCCATTGAAGAAGGAGTACACAACGATTATTTAGGAAATTTCTCAGTGCCATACCTTAAGTATGTCAACTGAAACCAAGAAAAAAAAATCCCCCACTAAATGTCTTGCTATTGTGACGTAGAAAGGATGAAAAGATGAAACGCCGTATATTACACTTACATTTAAGTTGGGTGCTAAGTGTAGATTTTGATGACAGTGCCAGTGGAAAAACTGCAAGATTAAAATGGTGTAACGGAGAGTGACTGTCTGTGCATCTGGTAGAAATATAACTACCCGAAAAATACAAATAAAGCCTTCTGATGTTTTAGAAAAGATTGCGTCTATTGCCAACAATGATGCGCTAAATATAACATACCAGGATCAATCATCACGTACGTATCTCTTGCATAGCGACAAAAACTGCTAGAGTAATATCGATAACGCCAACGGCTGCTATGTAGATCTTTTCAAATACTTGTGAAAGTACTAGTGGGAACTGCAAAAAACAACTAATAGAAACATAGATAATAACAAATGAAGCCATTAAAATCTTTTGGGCTTGAAGGCGGATATTTAAAAAACATTGGGTCTATTGCCGAGAATGACACACTGGATACATAATGAGTTATCATCACGTACGTACTTCCTGGACGGTGGTGGCCAAAACTCCCAAGACACCATATCGACAATTACTACGGCTACTATGAAAACATTCTTAAGTCTGCCATCTTTTCATATTCTTGTGAAACAAAAACAGTGACGAGTAGGAAACCGAACGCAAACTAAAAACCAACATGAAGATAGATCCAATGAAGAAGCAGTACACAACAATTATCAAGAGAATTTCTCAGTACAATACCTCAAGTATGTATACTGAAATTAATAAAAAGTATTCTGTCACTAAATCTCTTGTTATTTTGACGTGGAAAGGATAAAAAGATGAAAATGCCATTATTCCAAACGATGTCAAAACAACGCGGAGTGCAATATGTGGAATTTGGAAAGAAACGGGTCTATTTTTTTCTGAATTCTATCAAATTTCAAGCAGAATTATAAGCGCTTATAGCGTGCAACTGTTTCGGAAAAAGAAATTCAACCGCGAGAAAATCATCCTAGTAGTACATGGTTTTGACTTCGAGTGGAACAGTGATAGCTGAGCATAGTATAAAATTGAAAAGAAAACAGACTACAAATAACGCTGCAAAAACTGCAAAGGCCATTCCGTACGATATCTCTTAGAAAATAACGAGACTAAAAATTAAAACAATACATTCATTGCATGTCATTCTAGTAAGAGAACTAGGGACCTACTAAACAAGCATATTTCCCTGAGGAGTCGACTTTGACCCTATGTATCACAGAAAAATGGCGGAAACACGCTTTTACTTACCTAACTTGTCATTGTAAAACATTCATAAATGTTCGAGTTGTACAAAGAAATCTACACTTCGTTCATTTTCAGCAAAAGCGTGCGTATACAAATGTAGGTGAACAAGTAGCTGTTACTAAATTAAACGGGCCTTACTGTCGCGGCATTCCTATGCTCGGCGGCTAATCACAATACAGATGCCAAGCGATCACGTTCTGATTATTGTTTACTTCCACTTTCTCTTGCATCTGAATCTAGTTTAGTTTGTGTTGTAAAGTCATATATTAAACAAAATTATATCCTGGTAGGTATAGAATCAGAGTTTTAGATTATCGTACAAAATAGTATTTGGCATTTATTTCTACTGAAGACAGCATCTTTATGTGTAAAACTGGAAATTGTGCAACCAATACTAGAATAATAAAAGTAAAAGACCATTACAATTGGAAACAAATTGTCAACCGTAAGTTGCTTGTAGCATTAGTCAATGTATTTTTCTAGAGCTGTTATTTTTTTAAATACGGTATCTAGCATTTCTGCAAATCATGATTAGGCCAATTTGATGAGTTTTGAACATCTGAACAGTATCTAACCTTACACTTTTTTTAGCTATCTAAGATTATTCTACCGACAGTTAACACTTTAACACTTTTCCAAACTGTAGCTTATAGTTTGAATAACAGAAAGCTAGAACCTGGACCTCCAAAACCAACCTTTCCATAATAATGAGATTTTAGGCATTGATTCCTAAAACGTATAAATATGTATGTTTTAAGGTACCTCTATATGGAATACGCATTTATGCCTCTAAGTCCATCGACGGATATTAATAAAAAATTCCTTACGTTTAAAATAACTTGTTAATAAAAAAACAAAACTTCATAACAGAAACATTTGAATTTTTATGTGCTACCTGAACGGTGGCGTCAGTAGTAATTCCTTTTCGTGAGCTTTTATGAATTTTGCTTTGTCTACGTCAAAAATCTTCAACTGTTATAAAAGACAGTCAGTTTTGTGTTATCATATCTTAATCACCTGTTTATTTTAAATGGATGGTTCACCATGCAAAGTAACATAAAATCTTAATTTCTTCAATAACTAACATCGAAGACATGGAAACTAAATAAAACAGACCGTATATCTTATAATAGGAGAAGATATAGATTTGCTCGTCATTTTAATTAGACGTACTCAATCACATCAACAAAAAATGTTCTTTAAAAAAGTTGGCAAAGAAAATGTTAAAACTCAAATATACTCATTTCATTTTTGCATGCATTTAGTGGCTGTGACACGACTTCTGCGCTGTCCTGTACAAACATTATATGAAAATGGAGTACGCATCTTGCTCCAAAATCTGAGGACAATATCGATCATCTTCGCTACACTCAATTCGTCAAGTCAACAAAGCTTAATAAACCTGTGCAGTTATCCAATCTTCCATCAACAAGTTAACAAAATATATCTCTTAATATTTTACAGATTTCACCTTGAAAAGTTTAAGAGACTCATTGGAAAGCTTTCACACAACTGTATAATATGTTGGATAATATTTCTTTGATTGTAATTACATTATTGAGGCGTCACTAACTTGCCTATTTTACTACAATGTATCTTGCAATTTTGTTTTTACAGCATCTAAGGTGTTTTTTAATGAAAACTTTAATTACAACCTCTTTTTAGATTTAACACGGAATTATTATTCTTTCTAGCATCAAAACAAGACAAATCCCCTTTCCTATTTGTTTCTATAAAATTATCTAATACGAAAGTTTAATATAAATGTCAATATTCAATATAATCTCATATTTCAGAAGTGTCATTTTATTATAAAATATTTAGTCCCCTGTGGTGTAATAAACTTATAAAATATTTAACTCACACCCATTGTCATTAGTACTTAATGGTTGTAGCCTTTACATTCACGAACGTGAATAAAAATACAATATCTACATCAGAATGTTAATTTGTAGAGATAGATATCAAAAGTGAACTTTCTGAAGCTTACACTTCTCTATAACGCTTCAAGTGTGCCCACTTTAATTCAACTCGCGTTTTTAAAATCAGAATTCACAATCAGTAAAATAGCTGTCACACCCTACTCGATCTTTTAGCAACGCTGTAATTCTTAAAGGATCGTATGAATTTCTTTTTATAAGGAAAACGACGACGAATTTTAAAATCTCGACATTTTATTTGCATCTTAATACAGTTGAAAGAACAAATCGAAAAATAATTTAAAAAAATAACGAATTATACTTTTCTAGCTGTTATTAGATTTCAATATGTTTTGAAATGAATGAGAATTGCAACTGAATTATACTACACCATTGTAATACACAAAAGTTTTTTCCTTTCCCTTTTTTTGGAAGGGTCTTGCAAATGGAGTTTTCTGGTCCTTTCATTCTATTTATTACCACAAATCAAAATAGAAAAAACATTCACACATTTACACGGGCTCAGAATAGTGATCGAAACAGAAGAAAGCAATTTTTTGTGCAAGACACGAAATGCACACGGGTTTTATTGTATGGGAGAAATTGAGGACCATCCCCTTTTATTGTTGCTTGTCTGTCTCTAGTGCCACTCGGGAAATACAGGTCGAGCTTTTTCTCCGGTAACTTCAACGTGTATTTCTTTTGCTTTTTGATATTTATATAAGCCTCGAGCAGTGCGGCAAGACGTACAATAGGTAATTTAATGTTTAAGGAACAGACCAACAACCCCTTCAATTTACAAAGCTCCACCCCAATCTATCTAAAAAGCAAAACAAGTAAAAACATTAAATGTAGACATGAGAAAATTTGAGTTTCGGGTGCTTTTGTTTGTCGGTGAGTTAATTAATGAGGAAAAATCAACACGTTAAAAAGTAATTAACTAACCTTTTAGTTGAAGAAAACGTCAACTCTGTTGCGAATTTAAATTGGCTTATTATTATTAAAGTAGCTAAATTTTTATTTATATTTCTTTTTGTTTAATTTATATCACCAGATTATCGGGCATTAAAATTTATATTTTTTGAAGAAAAAAAGGAAATTATACATAAAATAACCTTAAATATAAATGACAAATTGGAATCGTTTTGTGATTAGTAATTAATTAAGTTTTCCAAAGCCGCGTAATTAACTTTCTTCCAAGACAGAGAAACCTCTTTAATTTATAATAGAATTACTAAAAATATTAATTGCATTTTTGTGTAAGCCGCAAGACATAATTTTAATTTCTAAATTACTAAATGAATATTGAATGGAGATGGTGGGTGGATGGATTAGACTTACTGAATGAGAGTGTGATCGATAGAATTCAAATGGATAACTACTATAATTACTACATATTTAGTAAATATGATCAGTTTTAATCCATGTACCGTTGCAAAGAAAAAAATAGTTTCTGAATGTCTTCTTTGTTAAATGCAGTTGGCATAATTTTCAATTTTTTTTTTCTATTAGAAACAGCATTTATACGATGTGTCCTCGAGGCTCACCATTTCGCTGTGTTCGTAGTAAAGCACAAACCAATTTCAAATTTTTATATTTATATTTGGGATTAAATTACATGTCTCTCAATGGTTACCACTTTTATATATTTTTATTTCTTAAAGATATAGTTGGTCTGAAAAAATGTGAAAATTTTCTTTAATATGGAACATTCAGTAAGTCAATTAAATTATAAAAACAGTAACAAATTGATCTTCAGAACAAACCTCTTTTTGATTCAATCGATTTTCTATCTTCTATCTTTTTCGCAACCTCACATGGATCTTTAGAATTGTGAACGCACTGTATATATGTATCAAATGTAAATATTCCTGGAAATTTAATTTCTGTTGTAATTCCCTTTCCGAAATTTTGATTTAATTTGTGGTTCTCAGTAATTTTTTGCACGACCGCATGTAAAGTTGACGCTTTACAACTCGTTGTCAATGTTAAAAGTTGACAATTATAAACATTTGCAATTAACTGGACGTATCAACCTTATAAAGTCGTATCGATGTCGTAATGAAATCATTATAAGTTCCTATGATCTTGGCCAACTTCATTTTTAATCTACCGTCAATGGTTTTTCTTTATTATTTTTTTTAAAATACGGTCGTGCAAAAAATATTGTATACAGGGTGTTCAGCGAGGAATGGGACAACGCGATATCTCGGGAACTAATGCAGATTTTAAAATTCTGAAAACTTTGTTATAAATGTAAGGTAGAGGCACATATTTTGTAAAAAAAGTTGTTAAATTAAATGCGCCACCCCAGGTGGTGCAACTTAACCTAATTCTTTAAATGGAATATCCTACTTTTTATTCGATTTTTGGTGATAACTTTTCTTATAATTGCTACCAACCTATCTGGTTTACTTTTCGGAAAAATAATAATTTTTGTAAATTTAATTTAACAACTTTATTTACAAAATATGTGCCCCTACCTTATATTTATAACAAAATTTTCAGAATTTTAAAATCTGCATTCGTTCCCTTTCCTCGCTGAACACCCTATACAACTCGCGTGGTTTAAAACCTTTACTTTACACTCTTGTTATATAAATAACTATTACGAATTTTCGTTTCACAGCGTCGTGTTCCATCATTAAGTGAAATTGGGAATGTCTTGAAATGCAGAGAATTTTTTTGTTTTTAATTGTTGTTTATTAATATATTTTACCTGGTGATCACATAATTACGTTTTGATCGTATAAGACCATTTAACATGTAGTGACAAAACAAAATGCTTATTATGTTTTTATTCAAATTATGCAATATTATAGTATATCGAAAAAAAATATCAAAACAATTCATACCGATAAATTATCACAAAAATACTGTTGTTAATCTTTATATTTGCTGATAATGCTGAGTTGTAGGTTTATCATAAACGATATCCCATATTTGTGTGTGGATTTTATTTTAATAATTATTGTGTTAAGGATTAGTTAGTTGTAATGCTCATTTCATTTTATTACCTCAAGCTTTAATTTTTTCACCCAACTGGCAATTTTAATTAAAATTTAATTAAACCAAATAGTTTTGTTAGAAATCTCTGCAGTCCTATTCTATTACAAACTAAAACATTTATTTAAAAAAATATTATCAGTATATCAAACTTTATTGTCGTTATGGTTCTTATATTTCATTAATTAAAAGCGATATTCTTCAAGATTTGGGAGTACGGGTACCAAATTAGAAAAGAAGGGACTAAGTTTAGATAAAAGAGGTTTTCGGAATGAAATGACATTTATCTTTAAATCTTTAATCTGATAAAAAAAATTGACATCGAAGTTTGTTGATTACGACATGGTAATAAAATTTTAAATTTGTTTGTCAACTCTTTCTTTTCTTATAAGAATCCATGTCTGTTCAAAATTATTCGTACGATAGTAATCGTTGAAGAGTAAATCAGTAATAAAAACTTGATTTTGTGACTTTTGATTTATATAGTTGAAAACAATAAACAGTTGTGCAGTTTTAAAAGAGAGATAATTAGTACCAACACCAACAACCAGAAAAAGCCTTTGAATATTGCGGAGAAGGGCTGACTAAAAAGAAAAAAAATATTAGTTAGTTCAATAATGCGTTAGACAAAACAATCATGTTCTCTTGTAAAGAAAGGGTAGACAACTCTCTACCAAAAGACTGCAAGCAGCCGATCCATTCGTTGATTATAAATTTTACACGAATTTAGAAAAA
>VTPC01004803.1:0-35501 GCA_011009095.1 Ignelater luminosus
GCAATTGACAATGGTTTTAGATTCCTATTGGCACAAAAATCATTTTTATAGATTTTATATAACTGAGCTTTTGATCCCTAAATGGACTCCAAGTATAATTTTAAGATCTTGGGCAAAGAATCAAAGAAATTATGAAGTGATTTAATACGTGTTTGAATTTGACTGATGTCTGTTTTCTTTGAAATATTTGTACTAAGTTCCAACCCAGCTTTAGTTCATTTCTTGAGCACTCATTGCTTCACTCCCTATGTGTTCAAGAACATGGATTTGCAAACCCTCAGCCTGTCCTTTTCTAAATATAATTTATGTGAATATGTTCTTCTGGAATTCTTGTTTTCACTTCTTTTTCTATCTGTTGGGTTTATTAACACGTCGCTGTTTACAAATATCTTGTTTTCGTTCCATTTATAGTGCCAAAATGCTTTAAATATTGTTTTCCTTTCTTCTTCTTTTAACCTTCTGCACTGTAGCTTTGATTTTTCATTTTTACCCAGTTGACAATCACATCTTACCTTTGTCTTAATGTTTTTGGTTCTTTCAGTATGTCATATTTCCATTTTCCATCTTCTTTCTCTTTTCCTAAGTACGTTTTGCCCTTACTTCATCTGTCAATCATGGTTCCCAATCTGGGGGATTCGACACATTTGTTGCGGCAGCATTAGCCGTATTCGATTCCTTTAAAATGTTGATGTTTTCCTCCAAGTCGACACCTTTAGTTGAATCACTTATATTATCAAATATTTGTAAACCGATAGGATCATGAATAATTGGTACAAATTCATTAGTATGATCGTCACCACAATTGACTGCAGGTTCGACAAAGTTTGTATATTTATGAATAGTTTCTAAAGTCTCCTGTTCATCAACAAAAATCACTTCTGCATTTTCAGTCGCTTTAATTATGTCTGCCTCTTCATTATCTTCCATTATTTTTATTGTCTCAGGCGTTGTCGGCGATGGTGGTGATGTTTCCATTGTCTCCAAAGCATCAAAGATTTTTTGAACTCGACTGGACATTGTTCTAAAAGAATACCGAGACTAGTACTCGTAATATACTTGAAACATTTATTATTTTTATGTACAAGTAATACTCATTCCGTATAAAACTGTCAATATTCTTAGAACAATACGTACCTTTTCAAACACCTATCTCCACTACAAATGCACATCAATGGATTTTATTCTATTGTTACGTTTTGCCAAAAACGTGTATTTATTTTTAATATTTATTTTTACTGAGTTTATTACAATTTATTTCCAGTATTTATTTACACTAACTTATTTATTTATTTATGTACAGAATAATTTATTTATCACTAATTACATTTTATTTCGTTCGTAACTACACGCGGTTATTTACTTAGAACTAACCACGGCTCTATCTATGCTGCATTTATATATGTTCCTTGTCGCTCTCGATGGGCGTAAAATGTCCTCGCTGTTTCTCGCACATTCGACGATCGGACCAGACTTCTCCGGTACATTCGGCCAGCTTGTTCGAGACGGTTCGGGACTTTTCTACTATATTCGAGAGATGGCGCGTTACACTATTTTTAAAAATTACATCATAAATAATAATCTTACTTTTTTCACAAATTATTGTCTACAAATCCAATGTGACTGTAACGTATAATTCAATAATACTTCACAATCTACACATGTATTTATATATAACACATTCCAAACGTTCATCACTATTCAATAAGGTTAGGTTGGTATACATCCGATTTTTGCGTGTTTAAATTGGTGGGAAGGAGTTACGCAGTTTGCAGGTTAAGGCGACGACGCGAAGATCTTGAAGACTTTTGAATTGACTGAAAATGATATTGACTTAATCGTAATTGAGTCTGCACTTAATAATACAAATACAAAAACGATGGTTTGATAAAGTAACAAAATAATAGTGTGATTCCTCATCTTACGATGCAACAACACGTTTGGTTTTGATTGAATCTCTAAACCTAATGCACTTGAAATTTAAATGTCACGTAAATCATACTAAAAATAATTTTAACAATCATTTGTAGTTATTAAATAAATCGTACGGTAAGATGAGTACGTATGAGATTATATTAATCGCAGTATGCGTATTGGTGTGTATGGGAAATATGTTTGCTTTTATTAGGTATTTTCTTAAGAGGAAAGATAAGAAAAGAAGGGATCGTCTGAAGAATAGAACTAATCATGAGTTAAATCTATCATCGCAATGAATAGGTTTAAGAAATATGCGTGGGTTTGAAGTTTTTTTTTGTAATAATAATAGGTCTATAAATAAATGTAATGAAAAATGTGTTTTTGTAGTATTTACGTATTGTAAAAAACTAAATTATCATTAAAAGCAATTTTTAAATTTTTAAATTTTAACAACGTCCATGTTGCGATAGTAGAGCAGGTTGTGCAGCTACAGCAGCGTCAGTTGCGTCGGCCCCGCATTTCTCGTGTATGAACCAAAGATTTACATTGAACTATATGATCGGAGTAGAACAGAATCTTAAGGCACGTTACCTCCACGGTAACAAGTTGCAGTTATGCCATTTCCGAGGCGAAAAAAAGTTAAATAAAGTCAAAAAGATATTCTGTGAGACCTAGAAAAACAATAACTCAATTTGCTTACCCTCGGTTGTTGGAGACTTGGTACAAACTCAAGGCTATAATTGTAAACAACCACCAAGACACAACGCACCGACGACGATTGCCGTCTTACTAAATTTATTATGCGCGAGGCGCGAGTGCAAGAACTCCCTCCAACGGAAATCCTAGTTTTCGAAAAATTAAAAAAATTAACGAAACAAGAGACGACTTGGTGATATAATTTCTGATAATTCACATTATGATCAACTAACAAAGATTAAGTAGCCACAAAAAAAATCCCAACTCTCACACGAACACAATTGTAAATTAACAATTAAAGCAGAAATAAAATCGAAAAAGCTTAACAGACGAACAGGTAAGATATCCTAAGTTTAATTCATTTTGGCTATACCAAAAACAAAAGATCAACCACACATAGACTACCTTTATTAGAAAAATAAACAAGTAAAAATGTACATAAACAAATTACACCGGGCCAATTATCCGAATCTCACAGTTAAAACGTAAGAAAAGTTGCCAGGTAAAAGGTGAAATCGAATAATCACGGAATCGTGATAAAAATAATTCAACCCTTATTAATTTGCTAACAAGATCTTTAATGAAGTAAAATTAACCAAAAAAGCAAGTCATAGCTGTGAAAGTTCAACATACTGCAATAATAAAAATTTAAATGTATGATGAATTATACCCTGTGTCCCGCTTACTACTCCAAATAAATTGGACAAAATTCAACCCAAAAATTGATTTTAAGATTCAAAAAGTTACAAATCTATCAAAGAATGTCACCAACGAGAGAAAACTGTAAAAAAGTACAAGAACACCCCGAAAACACCGATTAAATAACATGAAATCATTAAAATTGCAGTTCCCAGTAGGCTATGAAAAAAAATCATGTCTTAGGTTAATCCATTCTCAGTAAAAATTATCTGTCAAATTGACAGTTTGAGTTTGTTTTATTGTGTTATTAATTGGTTTTGTAATTTGTAGGCTATGTATTGCCTTGGTGGGCGTGCGTGTGTCTAAGCTACGCTCTACGGAAAAATTTTATAGTTTACCAGGAACTGAAATTCTATTGATCGCTTGTTATATATGCACATGCTGCACTGTTGATTTCCTAAATGAAGTTTTGATAATTTTCTAAATAGAATTGTGAAACGTTTAGTTTTCGAGTTAACCTCAATTTATACGTTTAAATTTATTTGTTATTTTCAGAAAAAATCTTTTTCTGAAATGCAAGAGAATGTTGAGTGTATTTAGATGCTTCAATTTTAGTTTAGTATTTAGTTGCTAAAATGCAAAAGTTGTTATCTGCAAGTACTACTAATAAGATACCTCGTCATGGTAGATGGTGGGTGAACCGTGAATTGCACATAGAAATCGAAAAAGCACCTTGTCGTTTAAAGAATATCTAGCATTATACATTAAGCGACATAATTTACATATACCTTTATTTTTAGTTTCCAGAATAGATATCTGTTACTATTGATTTCTAGTCAGAGTGGAATATTCCAAACACAAATAGGTGCTTTAGATGGTAAACACATTGCTTTTCATGCCCCAAAAAGTGCTGGTGCAACGTTTTACACCTACAAAGAATTTAACTCTATTGCTTTGTTAGCTCTTGTTGATGCAAACTATCGATTCCTGTATGTAGATGTGGGAATAAATGGAAGAGTATCAGATGGAGAAGTATTTGTAAATTCATATCTGGGTTTTGCATTGCAGCATAATTTGTTAAACTTACCAGAAGATTGTCCACTACCTGGAATGCAAAGAAACGTATCGTATGTGAAAGTAGCAGATGCTGCGTTTGCTTTAAAACTTAACATCATGAAATCATTTCCATTTAGAAATTTATCTTACAAGAAAAGAATATGTAATCATGGGATAAGTCGTGCAAGACGTGATGTTGAAAACGCATTTGGGATATTAGCTAACAGGTTCAGAATAAAATTGATCTTCTTTATGATAAAGCGGTAAAAATAACACCAGCTGCATATGTTTTACATATTTTTCTAAGAAAGGAATGCAGACAGTACAGGCATTACGAAACAGATGAATCTTCAATTGTACTTGGTGCTGATATCGCTTCTCTAATAGTCAGTGCTGTTTGAAATGAATTTATGTCGTATATTAACACAACAGGATCTGTACTAGGGCAAAATACAAGTGTAGAAAAAGGTAACTGATAAGTAGTGTTATTTAAACTATTTATCTTAATTTAATTAATACAAAATAACCTGTTTTAAAACAATTTATTTAGTTAACTCATTGTAGCTTTTTGCATCATTTAAAAAATCTGTTCTTGATCGTTGGAAATTGTCGTTTTCTTTGGTTACCTTTTTTAGCTGCAATTCTTTCCTTACAGTTAATGTCAAGTAATTATCTCTTTAATCTCAAATTGCAGCTATTACAGTTTATGTTTATAGTGTAAATGTAATATTGTCCGATTTCACGAGGATCACATTCACCGTCAGTCTCATCTTTGCTTTGAGGAAGGATTCTCAATTAATGTTGGCATTTTATAGTGCAATTGTAAATATGTGACAATATTATTCATTTTGCATATTCTTATGCCTTTTTGTTTAAATGCTAATAACTTTCTTAGATATTGCAACATTGTAAAATTCAAAACTACATAACCTTAGATTCTGAAGCCAGCATCACACAATTCTGACCAGTTTTACAGTATCAAAAATGACCGTCTGGAGTAGTCAAAATGAAAATCAAATAGTAGTCTGTGACCGTCTTTCGAGAATGTATTTGATAGAAAACTAAAAAACATAGTTGCTTGATTGTCAGGTGACGCTCTGATTTATCAAATTGCATGCTTGTTGAGTTGTATGGACGCATCGTCTCTTTTATTTTCTTCTCTCCCTACGTGTCCAGGAACCCACACAAGGACGAAAAGTTTCCTATTTCTTCTACTTTCTTCTATCATTTCTGTTATGTGTTTACAAAACTGATCTGTCGGATTACTAACTCGTATTCCTTCTAGTATACTTCCGGAGTGGGAACATATCAGTACCTTGGTTTCCGGAACATCGTCAAGCAAGGAGAACCAATTTAGAAACGTACCTGGTGTGTACATGGCAGAACCTAGGTACATCTTTGCTTGTTCGGGATCTATCCGGACTGCATTATAGTTTCTTGTGATAGCGTTGTGCAACAAAAGGATTGTTTAAAGTTTTCATTTTGGTATTTATTACTTATCGCCGAAACACGTGTACTAGCTCCTTTTCTGATTGCTAATTAAAAACAAAACTCAGTAGAAAGACGAATGTTTTATTCATTATTTTGTTATTGTTACTTATTAAACACAAAAATTAATTTTAATTTCCGTTATAACAAATTAATGATAAAGTCTAATTTCATGACTCAAATTAATCTTCAGTGTTGCAAGAGCTTGTAGTTTTATGTACGGAATTTCCATTTTTTATATTTCGTTAAATAGTATTTTGCAAACTTCCGTTATGGCGATCTAAACTTCTAGTTCCTTATCAGGTTTTTCGTCGTAAGGTTTTTCTCTGGCATAACTCCAAAACAGATAATAAAAGAACATACCAGATATGAAATAAGTCATCTAAAACAGGAAATATACATTTATCAGAGTTTACCACTACATACCCGTATAATACAAAACTGCACTGGGTATTTCAAGTGCTCAAATAGTGATTTTCTAAAGTAAAAGCTACGACCATACTCTGAACAACAAAAATCACTAAAAAAATCCAAACACAAAGCTGTATTTGGCAACACAGTTCCTCTTCGGAAAGTTATATTAAGGAAGAGGAAAAAATAGCAAATTTGATTTGAAAAAGTATGTAAAGTCAATGCTAAATCACCACCCTCTTAATTTGTTCGGATTATTGATTTTAGCTACTGCAATTTGTAACTTGATAATGTAAAAAGTAGCTGAAGTAAAGTTAATAGTGTTTTAGAAATCTCCATCTTAACAATGAATTAGGCTACTCACTTGCGCCTCGAAAACGTCTCCCCACTGATTCGTCTTTTGATAATAGAAGTAGTTGGTATAACTAAATGAGTCGTAACTGATGTCGTGTTGACCACGATAGAAGCAGCTACCACTCCTGTGAGTGGTGACACCCACAAGTTCATAATCGCTTAGACTTATCTCTAGAACAAAACGAGTATACTGTTTTATAAAGTTATACAGTGGTTTGAAAAAGTTCTGCATCACTTTCAAAACTTAAAGAAATTAGATTCTAACTGCATATTGTCAAATATTTATTTATCCATTTGCTCTGTTCACAACAATAGTATTATAGTCATTCCGGTTTGTATCGGTTGCCCTATGGAAAGATGAATTATCGTTCTGGAAAATATCTCGAAACAAGGCTTTCATGCTAGGTATTATTTTATATGCAGTACTTCTTGTGTTTTGTGTCATTCATCATTCGACATATACTTGGCCAAATTCTTAGGCAGATATGTAACACCATACCATGATATTAGTTAGATGAGTAGTATTGTAGAGAGTACACCTTTTGACGAATATACGTCTTCAGGAAATCATTTAACGTACGTATTTTCGATATGATTGTTGAAATTAAAAGCTGATTCGAATCGAATAATAACTTCTGCCACAGCTCTGTGTTTCATTTTCTATGTTCTTTAGCTAACTGCAGGCAAATGCAAACAATTAGCTTTTTTTACGATCTAGATCCTCTTAGTCCACAACTAAGCAGCCTTTGCTATACAGTGAATGCACACACATTATAAACTACCAGCTAACTTTGGCTATTTCACGACAAGAAAATCTTTATAATGAAAAATGATTTTCTGTTGTCTTTAATCTGATAATTTTGTTTGTTTCTTTTGGAATACCATCACGCGCGCTTGGTGCGTTGGCAGAACTTTCTTTGTCTCGACCTAACCTGTGTTTTTATTTTTGTTTCTTTGTTATATAATATACAGGGTTATTGAAGAATGATGACATTAGCGTAATTTGAATAATATATAACACATCATACATGTTTCACAGGTGTGTCACTTCAACTTTGTTTATAATTTAAAAAAAACGGACTATAAGAGGCAGTTTGTATAATGGCAATTTGACGTATGGATGCCTCTGAAGTGGTTTTTAAGGTTAGACTTTGGCACGATTAATTGTATTTAATTAAAACAAGAAGAATCGATGATGATAATGGTTGATTTCTATTAAAGCAAAACAGAGGTTACATATTATGAACAACAAACACTACGTAACAAACTAAAACCTTACAAAAAAATGAGTAATGAGTAAACTAAAAACATTTAAATTAAAATAAATTAAACAAACAAGGTATAGCTATCGGCAACCTGTATTAGAAACGATGTCCGTTTTCTGCAATACACGTCAACAAACGTTTTGGAAATGAAATTTTCATTTTGCTTTAGGAATTGGTGAATTCTTATGTAAATTCATTTCTAATTGTTAGAATATTCTTTTTCTTTCTTCCTATCGGATATCAACGATGATAGGTAATTGCTACCAATTTTAATTTTTGCGGTGTTCCCCATCAATTAATACCATAAATATTTGTCGCTTTTATTCGAAAACATTTTAAAAGCAATTTGGATTAACAGTTTTAAAATGTCAAACTGAACAAACATGAATGATGGAACAAGAAATTATCCCTACCTACTAGCTTTGATTTTTAATTTTCTAATAAACATTTTACGGTGCGTTAGAAATGTGTAAGTTGGGTTGCCTGTTACTCTTATCGAGAGGCGTCATCACTCGTGAATAACTCTGTACTGAGTATAGCAACTGTTAAAATTTATTCTTTTTTTCTACTTTATTGTTTCGCAAGCGCGTCCTGTTGTTCTATGCATTGATGAATTCCCCAAAATATGTTCTGTTTTGTTTATATTGAGTATCATAAAACAAAATTAAAAATCAATACTTCCACAATGGAAATATCAATTTGTCCTGCATTTTATAGAGCTAGTATAGTTCATACAGGGTGATTCAAAAGGTATGGACACAACTCTAAGGGCTCATTAGACAGATGATTTGGAGTAAGCAACCATAACTCATCTATATTCGATTTTCGAGGGTTGCTGAGGTAATGAGGCAAAACTGACTTCAGATTACATCTGGTTGCCATGCTAAATAATAGACAAATACTGTAAAATAATTTGTCAGTAGTAAGTTGCTTTTGTTATCGTCATGGTTTGTGTCCGATAGTGTTGTTGTTGTTATTATTATCGATAGTAGTTAATAGTAATGAAACAGACTAATCACGAATATCCTGATATGCATTTTATTTATGGAATGTGTCATGAAAATACAGCTGCTGCAGTTGAAGAATACCACCAGCGATATTCGAATGATCAAGTCTTTATAAGAATTCACAAAAAGCTGTGTGAATTAGGAAAGTTTACCGATCGTCATCGTGTTAGTCGAAACTGAAATGTTGATGTTGAAGATGACACTATAAACGCATTAACTGCTAACACTACTAGTAGTAGTAGAATTGCTAACAATTTAAATTTGCCTCAAAGTTCAGTGTATCGTAAAATTCATGACGAGGGGTATTATCCTTACCACTTACGCACACACATTGTTTGCCGTTAGTTGTTAAATGACATTCACAACACTCCAGATTTCTTACAGCACATCTTGTGGACTGAAAAAGCTCAGTTCACTAGAAATGAAGTGAACAACTACCATAATTTGCATACATGGGTATTAGAAACTCTACATGAAGTTCGGGTAGCCAGATTTTAACGTTGATTCAGAATAAATGTGGAGATCGGTATCATTGATGGTCACTTAATTGGGCCCTACACCGAACAAAATCTTTTTAATGCTTAAGATTACCTAGATTTGTTTCAAGAGATATCTGCGTATTCTTATAAAAAGTATAGCTATGGCCCTACGAAGGAAAATGTGTTTAAGCGAGATGTGACTTCTGTTCACACTGCAGGTCCGGTAACAGCTTGGTTGAATAAGAAATGTCTTCAGCGATGGATTGGGCGCAGAAGTCCAGTTCCATTTAAAGAAATTTAATAATGTATAAAATCCAGTCATCTACCATATATCGCTCCGTTGGTAGAAAAGTGACACAACTAAAAAATTACCATAATTAGGATAACTGGTGAAAAATATTCTAAAAAGATTATATATTTTTGTGGAAAAATGACACAAATGCCACCTTGAGTGTTGTTCGGCAGATGGAGTAAGTGTCGTTTGTCTGTTAGTGCAAGGTGGCAACGATTTCTGTTGAAAACTGACAGTTGTGTCTTAGGTCTCGCTAAGGTAAGTTATGTGCGTGCAATTTTTGTAGAAAAACGTCTTTTTATAGTAATTTTTTAATAATATCTGAAGAACAACGTCACTATTTGATTTGTGTCGCTTCATTTGCAGAATGATAAATTGTATACTTATTAATTTAATTTTGTTTTAAAGGTCACATTTAGGAATGTGTCATTTTTCTCCATAATCTAGGTGTTCTTTCAGCTAAAATACGATTTTACAGACGGCACAATTCAAAATGTGACGTTTTTCTTCCTAAATTTGAATAAATAGCTTTGATTTATGACTACTTCTTACTTTTTAATTTAGAGATGTGACACTATTTCCCAAATACTTAAAAAAAGCATGTGAGAAATGTCTTTTATGTTACTTAATATTAATTTTAGATTATAATTAATAACTTCAGTATAAGTACTATACACCATGTCTCAACGGTCAAAATTAATTATGAAATTGGCCCAAAGCCAACGTAGTACCGAGGGAAGGAAAATAAAATGCTGGGAAGTTGTTCGAAATGAAATTCCTGGTAAAGAAGAAGTTGATAACCATCAAAAAAGTAACTTTTGTAGTTTTACTCATTCCAATAATTGTACCTTTTTAACTTCTGTGTTATTTTAGAATTTGATCGGTCTCATCTTGGCACGGCGGAAAATAGAAATGAAATCTTTGATGATTTTAAGGAAAACGTCACCAATAATACAGAATGCCCAAAAAAAGATGTCAACGGCCCTTTAATTAATTCGTCTGTATCCACTTATAAAGACCAGTCTAATTTTCTTCAAGCAGAAAATAATAACTTATCTAATACCTGTATTGAGCGTAATAGTGTTGCACAACATCTTGACGATTTTCCAGGTTCAAGTGAAAACGCAGACCCATTTGCCAATTCCGACGATAGTGACAAAGATCCTGACTATTTGCTTAGTTCAGATATTACAAATTCTACACATTCAGTGACTGAAAAAGTACAACAAAAACCAGAGGAGCAACAACACACTGAGCCAAAGAAAACCAGAAAGCGAAAACGAAACACTTCTGGTTGGAAAAAAAATGCTGCAAAAATAGCTAGAAATTCTGGAAAAGGATACGTTTCAACATCAATCTCTAGAAAAGTTATGAAAGCCAGGGAAATGAAACGTCCTTGTACAGAAACCTGCAAACTTAAGTGCAGTTCAAAGATCACTACAGAATCTCGAAAATTAATTTTTGAAAATTATTGGGCCCTAGGTGATATACAAAGACAACGAGACTATTTATCATCATGCATGGCGCCAATTAAACCCAAATACCAGTATCATCGAAATGAAACTAAACGGCGCGATAACAATGCATTTCATTTTACTATTAATGGCACACCTATTCGTGTATGTAAATTATTTTTTAAATCAACCCTAGACATAACGGACAGACCTATAAGAACAGTAATTGACAAAAAAAGTCAGGTTGGAGGAATGGTTTTGACGGACCTGAGAGGGAAACATGGAAAACATCGTAAACTTGATCATGGTATCAAAGATGGAATTCGAAGACACATTAACTCAATCCCAAGGATTGAAAGCCATTACACAAGAGCTCGCTCCTCATGTGAATACACTGAGGGTGGAAAATCTTTACGTGATTTGCACAGAGATTATGTGAAGGAATGCACAGAGAACAATATACCTTATGGAAACTATTTAATGTACCATCACATCTTTACCCACGAATATAATATTTCCTTTTTTCGCCCAAAGAAAGATCAGTGCTCTATTTGCGCCACTTACGCAAATGCTAATCAGAACGAGCAGGAATCATTGAAAGATGAATTTGAAAAGCACTTATCTGAGAAAAATTTGTCTCGTACCGAAAAACAATCTGACAAACAAAAAATTTCTGACAATTACATTTTGGCTTGTTTTGATTTGCAAGCGGTGATGCCATGCCCCAAAGGAGAAACATCGACTTTTTACTATAAGTCAAAACTGAACGTACTTAATTTTACAGTATACGAATTAAGACAAAACGAAAAAGGTGATCAGTGCTACTGTTATGTTTGGGACGAGACTCAGGGACAAAGAGGAGCCAATGAAATTGGCTCTTGTCTTTTCAAATACATAGAACAGAAATCAAAAACCAATCTAGATGGTGCAATAGAAATCTTATTATATTCAGATAACTGCGTTGGACAACAAAAAAATCGTTACATTTTGTCAATGTATATTTATGCCCTTCTGACATTTCAAAACATAAAGTCTATTACCCATAAGTTTTTGATCGTCGGGCATACACAGAATGAAGGAGATAATGCCCACTCCTTAATTGAGCGCCAAGTAAAACGCTCTTTAAAATCAGGGCCTATTTTCTTACCAGCTGAATACGTTGGGCTGATTAAAGGTGCAAAGAAAACTGGAAACCCTTATTTAGTAACAGAAATGTCTTTTAAAGATTTTTTTCAATCTAAAGCAACTGAATGAAAAACTTGGAAATGTGGAATGTACAAGGAATAATGACGGAAAACTTAGTGACATGAAAGTAATTAAAATTGAAAAGGAAGACCCGTTTAAAATTCTGTACAAAACATCTTATGCACAGGAAGGCTATTCTGTGTTGCATATAAGAAGACCTAGAAGTTCGGTTAAGACGAATGTATTAGGTTTGGAACCATTGTATAAAAAAGAATTACAAATATCCGACCAGAAAAAAAAAGGTCTAATGGAACTAGTGCGGCTTAATCACATTCCAAGCCGCCACGCCGAGTTTTATAAAAACCTGTAAAAAGAGTGTTTAACTAATAATAAAATGTGTAAAAATATTCATTCAGTTTTTTTTACATAGTTTATCGTGTTTATAAACGGACACTATCAAAACAATGAAAACATTTTTATATAGAAAAGTGACACAATTATATAAAGCGATATTAATTTACCCTTAATTTTAAATATATCCCCTTAAATTCAAAAATGGCTACAATAGTGTTACAAAATATATTATATTTTTCAAGTATAACGCAAAAACTAACTTGATTTATACGTTTTTTATGCTTGTTTTATTGTCTTTGTAAATGGCAAAACTTAAAACTGTTGTACTGAAAAATTATAATATTTCTATTTGTGTCACTTTTCTACCAACGGAGCGATATGTTGCCTACCTACACGTAGCGTCATAAATTGGGCACATTATGTATGTAAACTAACCTGTTAGCTGTGATTTATAATATCCCCTTATATCTTTGTTATGATACTTGCTGTAATAAAGCAACTTGGAGGCGTTAGTAGTGAAAACCGTAACTAATATCTGAAACAAAGATATTCTATTACTTTTTTAATTTGACAGAAATAGATAAATTCCAAAGTTTACATTCGTAAATAATCCAATGTAAGTTATAAATTTCAGTAATCCATACCATATTTCTAAATCCACCACGCGACGTGGCACTGGTCTTCTTAAGAATTGGCAGAACATTAATGCATTCATTCTTATTGATACAACAGTGTCAATAACTAAGAGAAGATATCCGAAGGGTAGTACTACTCCAAACATTACCACGAATCCATATTTCATAACTAAGCAGAAGTAAACATGAATTAAGGTTTGTTTATAATTTAATATAAAAATAGAAAAAGTTTATATCTGTTATGCTTATGGCGAGACGTTATGGTTCGCAAATACAGGATGAGTCATAATTTGGTGTAAAAAGTTGAAGTGGAGCATTTTTAGTCTAAGATAAAAGAATTTACCGAATATTCTCTAGTATTAAAATGTTACCTTAAAGAGATACAGGGTGTTAAGATTTTCTTCAATTTTTTGCAAAATGCATCAAAATAAAAATAATAATATTAACAATTACAGCAAAAGTTCAGAATAAAGAAATTCTTCAACACGCTGTATCATTTTAAGGAATCATTCTGGTACTATAGTATATTCGGTTAATTCTTTCATTTCGGATTAAAGCAGCTTCATTTTAATATTCTACACCTAATTATGATTTGCCCTGTATACTAAACTTATTTTCTTTGATTATACGGTGTTACTAGTTATAATTATCGATAAAATAAAGAGATATCGATAAAATGAAAGACACTTAATACTTAATTCGAAAAATAGTAATTGTCGATTAAATTCTACCGATATGTAAAAATTAGCGATGTTGTTAACCTTTAACGATCTGTTATATGATACGCCGAATATCGTATTTGCTAGAAAAGTAACAAAATGTGACTTTACGCAGCTTTCAATCTACCTACCTATGTCCATGTATAATGCCGCTATGTATTTGTTGTAATCAACCTCATGAAGTCTAAAATCCGATTCCCATTGATCAGCACCACCCGCTTCAGAAGTACTTTTTAAAAGACGTCGTATTATGTTCCCAATCCAGTTGTATAAGATTTTTATTGTTAAAACAACAGAGACTTGAATAGCAACATCTGCCGCACACCCAGAAACATCGCACATATGATTAAAATAACGAATTCCACCACCATGTTGAAACCCTAAATTAGGACTTTTAGGATCGTATTCCTAAAAATCAAACAAACGTAAGTTGGCCAAAGAATTTCGCACGCAGGGTATCTACTCTCTAGCGGTTACGGTTACTTGAATTCGGTTACAAATGTTTATCCTCCTTATTGGATAAGTCACGTTCAGGGGTGGGGTATAAGAAAACTGAAACTTAAGCACTATCCTCTTTACCATACGACGGCACCTTAAGATATTTCGCCATATTTGCCAAATACTCTAGTGCCGGGTCTAATATAAAAATGTTTCTTCGAACGGTAAATATAATATAATCCATAATTTTGAACTGATAATTTGTTGGTTATTTAATGACCACAAGTGTTCAGGATAGATTTCTAGCGTCATTCCCAAAATAATATATATCTCTGTAAAGTGTCACTGCTAATGAGACTTTAGAAATTGTTCTTTTGAATGACCTAAACTAAAACAAATGCAGGCTCGGAAAGTTCGTTTTAGTTTTTCTAAACTAACCAACATATGAACAGCTACTTTGTACATAAGTAAATTCTGAACTATTTTTATTCTAAACATTTTTTTTAAAGTCCATTAACAGAAATAGAATTTGAAATTAAAACGTTTACGTAGGAAGTTCCTATGGTGCTTCTTTGGACAATGCATGGGGTATGCGTAAAAACGTGTAATGCAGTTAGCCGTGGCTTTTCTCCTAGCATTGCAAGAATAAAAAAGGAGGGGGAGGTTGTATCCAAGGTTTGTAAATAATAGTAAGACGTGAAAAATAAATCCTGTACATTTGTTTCCCTCAGCAAGTTCGATCACAAATGCCGGCTGATACCGAAAAATACACGTGTTCGAAGTCACATTCAAAGCTACCGTTACAGTTTGTTACAAAAATCAATTTTTAACAATTTTTTGATTTCCAACATAAATTGTTATAAACTAATGAAAATAACGGTGCTTATATTAATTTAACCTCAATTGTTTCGATTAAATATGACTGCTAGTTGGAAGACCTACCTTTCACTGCACACCACTATTATCTACGATCCTTGGTTGTAAAATGTGTTGCTAGAATATAGTCTCCTACTTCAGAAAGTAATTTTTCGATAAGCAGTGAAAACTCAGCAGGTGCTTACTTAAACTTACGTGTACGAAGTAAGACAATGGGCGTATTCAGGAACCCTCAACCGCTTACTTCAGCGAAATTTAGCAGAGGATAATTCCCTGAATGACTCTGCTACTAGGACTGCCACAATAATGCGTGTACATTGACTTGTCTCTTTTTATTAAAGGCTGAACTAAATTTAAGGTTAGAAACCAAGTACAACCAAGATACTGAGTAGGATCTCCCGCGGCCACTATTTGGCGGTATGTCAGTTGGTTTACTTGGGGAACTTGTTTGGCTCAGCTGTTGAGCGTTTCTGAACGCCCCCAGTGAAGAAAATTCCTTACCCTCAAAAGTGCCATATGAAAAGGAATTGCATAGTGATTAAAGAGTTCTAATATAAATAGTTTTGTTATGTACGACAAATTGAATTCTTTCTCTGTACGGGGATTCTCCAGGTCTGCTAACCATTTTGAGAGAAAAGAAAGAATCTGAAAATATATTTAGCTTACGTTAGACTTAGATATAACTGTGTATTGACTGTATTAAAGTGTCGAGGAAATATCTTGATTGGCCATAGTCAGAAGAGCGTAATGGTAGATTTGTATTCTGCAATGTATGATTTGGTACAGGATTAAGCAAATTATTGAAATAACGTTTAAGTTTTTTGCCAGTTTGATAATGCCTTAGCCAATTGGTGAATTCTTATTAAGCGTTATGGTGTTAAGTAAACGTCAACGTTTTGCAACTGAAAATCTTATTTCTTTCTTGGCCAGCCCCACAAGAAGAAATTAAGAAGCTTTCGATGCGACGATTTTGACAGTTTCTTGTGAAGATTTCGTTCTGGTATCGGCGGGTTTATTTCCAAATGCTTCGACAACGTGTCGCATTAGCAAGATGATGCTCCATCATATCACGCTAAATCTGAATAGATTGACCGAATAGTCAACCAAAGCCTTTCTTGTCAGGTTATCTTTGATTTAATATCTACAGCAAGAGACTATAAAAAATTTTAAATCAAAATATTGGAAATTGAAAAATCAGAATATCTGGAGAGAAGCTTTACCTAACGCTCACTAAGAATTTAAAAAGCCATCGCCACATTTTAAACATATTTGCTTATACCTACTAATGTACGCTAAATCTTAAAGGTAAACCGTATAAGGATACGTTTCTCTTACTTTACTAAACAGGATTACAAGAAAACCACTAAAAATGGCACAAATAATGGTGGCGTAGTAGTTTCCTTCGCTAATTAAGGATTCTTCATATTCAATATCTTTGGCCAATGCAAACATTAGCGTTACTCGAATATTCTTCATAACAACTACAATTTTCCACATCATCAGAATCTGTAATTATTACATAGCATTTTATTAACATATAGGCATTTATTAGCTTGTTACGTGTACCAAACCCATCATAGTAATTATGCTCACGATTCGCATAGTACATCTCCGCCGAAATGGCATACGTGGTTCACCATTTGATGATGTTTTTATCTTCCACTCTTTCAATTGCTTTATAAAACCAGGCCTAAAAATGCTAATGCTTGAGAACACGCGACAACTATATTATCAAAATAGGTACCTTAAAAAATGATCCGCGTCAGAATGATACAGCCTCCATTCAGTTTTCAACTCATTCTGAACCCTTCCCCAATTCATTACTAAAAAAATAACTACGGAAGAAGTGATAATTAAAACAGTTAATGACACCATTAAATTATAACAATTACTGTATACTCCCATGAAATAATTTAGAGCTAATGTGCCTATGTTGTCGATCCTTGTATTCATTATACCGTAAAAGCAAGAATCTCTTATGCGACTAACCTGGCAAATATCGTAATGTAAACAAAGCGGACACATATAGCCACTTGCGTCGCATATTTCTTTTCTAAAATTAGAATCGAATAGCAAAAGAGAGTTTTGTTTTCTTGTTATACGTACGCAAACACTGTCGCGTGTGCAAAAGGTATACTTAACAAAAATATCACAAAACTAAAAATTGCTGGTGGTGTTAATAAAGCGGCCAAATAACCCATCCATGCAAAATAGAATGCTATTTCCGGGCCGAAGTATTTATTTACTAGTCTCAGCGGTTGTCGTTGTGAGTACCAAGATGATTTTGCCCATAGGGAAGTTAAGTTCTGCAAAAAACGTACATTTTGTAAAATTTATGTTAGATAGCAAATATTATTACAATATTCGTCTTTCCTCTTTTATAACTGAGTCGTCTGTCATCAGCAAACATAATAATAGTTGGTTTTTCAACTTTTACATTTACTACATTTATTAGTTATGTACTTTTATTGTTCAATATTTCAATAAACAACGTAAAGGGATATTTTTGTACAATTGATATATTAGATTGGTTACTTATTTTTCTACCAACGACCTACACTACATATTTTCAACAATTCACCCTTTTGCCACAAAAACGTAAATGCCGTCAGAGGTTCAATCGCAGTGTTTAATAATATAACGCAACACCGACGTAGTCTCGAAAAGATTTTTGAAAATCACGTAGAGCCTCCAATCTAACTGGAAACTTAACGAATAGAATTTATTACTACTGCAATAAAATAGAAAAGAAAGGTCACGTCGGAGAATCTCTATTTTGGCCGGAGGATAAGTCGGGGTCGTAAGGAGTCTTATTGACGATAATCGGTAGACGATACGGGGTTCGGAAAGGCGCCAGCCTTAGATGATCTTTACCTGGATGGTCAAAAAGTTGGTCGCAAGAGCAACCAACTACTCAAGTCTATAGAGAACTTAGAGATGAGAAATACTCCGCCAAAGAGGTCCTTAAAGAAGTAACTGGGATTAACTCGCTGCAGCTGATGGCTTACCTTTATAAACACTTTAAGTTTTAACTCAAGTGCCGCTAGCGTAATCAACCGACAGCCGTTGACATTGTAAACAATGCGTGCGAGGAAGAAAGAAAACAAGAATTGAAATTACAGCACAAATAGTTTCAACAGCATAAACAATAATACACACATAAACAACCTTTTCGTTTCGTCCGCGAATAACACATTTTCTTCCCTCTTGCTTCCTCTGTTGCGAATGAATAAAGGCCGAACATCTTAAAAATTAAATGTATCTCTATTTCGTCATTTTATATTTCTTTATTCCTAGAATTTTGTAGCCCGTGTCAATGCAACAGACATATAAATCGTGTTCGTCTAGAATAAGATTTTCCGGGGTTCCCCGACACCTGATGATTTGGCTCATTCACTCAACCAGGTGGTGTTGTGTTCACAGTCGACGGCCAATTGCTTGTGCGCTGTGTAAATGAATGTGCCGTGTGTGTGCGTGCGTGCGTGCGTGCGTGGGTGTGTGTGTGTGATTATGGCGGTCTTATTTTAGGTTATCAACAGTTATCAACCAAATATACGAAAGTCCACATCACATAACCTTTAATTAAAATTATTTGACGCTTTACAAAATTTATAAAAATCAAAACATTAATTCATTGATTCACTATTCATTATCATGCATCATAATATGTAACCATTCCCAAAAATCGTTGCAACTCTTTCCTGTTTGTTGGAGATGGCATTTCTAAAATGGCTTTTATCTTGCTATCATCTGGACTGAGTCCATTTACAGTAATTTGATGTCTCATGTATGTTAATTTTTGTACTCCAAAAACACATTTACTCTTGTTAAATTTAATACCAGCTGCTTCTGCCGTTTGTAAAACCTGCTTCAATCTTTGATCATATTCTTCTTTATTCTTTCCCCATATAATTGTATCGTCAATGTAAAGTTCGACCCCTTCTAAATTAAATACTTCTTTGAATCTTTTGTGAAAAACTTCAGAAGCCGAGTTCAATCCATAGGGTAATCTTAAAAACTTATACCGTCCAAACGGTGTTCCAAATGTGCATATTCTTGAGCTGCTACTATCAAGTGGTATTTGCCAGAACCCGTTCATTGCATCCAATGTAGTAAAATATTTAGCTCCTGACAATTTATATGTTATTTCCTCTAAGGTTGGTAATTTAAAATATTCTCGTTGAATAACCTTATTTAGATCTCTTGGGTCCAAGCAGATTCTCAAGGAACCATTTGGTTTTCTTACTATTACAACAGAATTTACCCATTCTGTAGGACCATCGACTTTTTCTATGATGTTAGCTTCCATTTCACGAAGGCATATTTTAAATTTTTCCATTAAGGGTAAAGGAATTTTTCTAGGAGAATGGACTACTGGTTTAGCACGTGGTTTTAATGTAATATGGTAGGCCTTTTGTATACATCCTACTCCTCTAAATAAATGATCATATCCTAACAACATATTATCATCGTAATTATTATTATTATTAGATTTAACTACGTCAATTCTTTGAATTAAATTCATTTCTAAACAAGTTTGCAACCCTAATACAGGTGGAGAATCACTATCTACTTCAAAAAATTTTAATACATTTAGTTTTTGTTTGTACTTACAATTTAAGTAGCAAACACCTAAAACTGGTATACGCTGATTACTACAATTTGTTAAAGAAATATCTGATTTAATTAATAATTTTCTATCTACATTAATTAACTTTAACAATCCTACAGGTAATACATCTACCATAGATCTTGTATCAATTTTAAATTGAATTGTTTTAATTTTATTTACTAGCATTTTAACATTCCATTCTTTAGTATTTGAATTGCTATTTATGGCACCTACAAATGCAAAATGTTTCTCATTACAATTATAATCATCTTCATAACTATCTAAATTATCATCAGAATCGTTACTACAATTAATTACTTGTACATTTTTGCTGCGACACATCTTTTTATACTGCCCTTTTTTAAAACAAAATCTGCACTGTTGATTATACGCTGGACACTTTCCACGCACATGTTTAAATCCACAAGAATTACAAATAAACAATTGCTTACCCGCGTCACATTTTCTGTACGATACCTGAACTGGTTTTCCACTAGCTCTGTGATACCACTGTCCAGGTGCCTGTCGCGAATGTCCTGGTGTTGCGATTTCACCTGATGAGGAACAATGTTCGTTCCAATTTTCTTGTTGAAACTCCATGAATATTCGCCGTCGAAGTTGAAATCTCCACCGACTGCTGTTTGGATTCTTCTATTGATAAACACAATTTTAATGCTTTTTCAAAATTTAAAGTATCATCCTGAAGAAGTTTTTCTCTTATCACTTTTTAAACCACAAATCATTATACTGCGTATCAAACTGTCTGTTAAATCACCGAACGCACATGTGCTCGCTTTATTCTTTAAGTCTGTCACATATTGTAAAATTGTTTCCTCTTGCATTTGTTTTCTTGTAAAAAATTTATGTCTTTCTAACACTAAATTATTTTTAGGCTTAAAGTATTCCTCGAATTTCTCAATTAATTTGTTTATCTTATCAACTTCATCCTTTTCAAATTTAAATGTATTATATATGCGAATTGCTTCATCACCGATGTATTGCAAGAGCTGTGCACATTGTGTTTTTTCTAATTTTTTACAAATTTCCGTAGCTTTCAAATAAGTATTAAACTTCTGTTTCCAAAATTTCCACTTTTCATGTAGGTTATCACTCATATCCATTGGTGATAATCCGCGGTAGTCATTCATCTTGACAAATTCTCAATTAAAATTCATTTATTATTTATATTTCGAAATTTTACTTGTTCACACTTTTCACTTTTATGCTTTGTTCTTTGTTCGCAGCGCCATGTGACGTCTTTACAGAAACTCGATTTTATAAAGACTGATTTATTATCACAAATAACACACATACAAACATGTACAATAGAAACTTAAAAGTAGATAAAATAAATAATAAGACATTTATCACAGAACCGAAACCGGAACCGTAACCCTTATTTCAAAAGGGTTCTAGTCCCTGGCCTAACTTTTAAACAATGTCAAGAATTTACAGAAATATAACTATTGTAAACGTCTATAGCCCTACAAATGATAAAGACGATCAAACTATAGATACCTTTTACAAGGAACTCCAAGCAAACTGAGGGATTATACAACGGAAACAACCGAGGGACAGAAAATTAATAATGGGCGATCTAAATACAAAAGTGGGCAAAGACAATGAAGGCAAGGAAAACATTACGGGGAAACACGGAATGGAGAAAATTAACGAATATGGCCGTCTGCTTGACAAACAATTTAGTTATTGCGGGTACCTTATTCAAACACAACGACAATCACAAAGCACCTTGGATACCACCTGGAGGTATCTATACAAAGCAATTGACCATATAATGACTAAAATAACATGGAGGAACTCCCTACAAGATACAAGATTAATGACGGGTGCAAAAAATAAGATTGAAGAGCAACAACATTCTACCTTCAAAAGAAAATGAAGTAATAGTGGAGGAGTATAGAAAGAACATTCAGAAGAATATCGCAGAAATTAACCCACTTAAAAACCTTTCGGTGGAAAACATTTGTGTAATATTTCAAAGACGCAGTAAAGAAGAGCGCAAAAGAAGCAGTTGGACACACAGTCGGAAAAACAAAACAAAGGACAATAAACGCTACATTGAATTTTGATGGTTTTTGAAGTACCATGGGGCCCACAAAGGCGACGAGGTCGAAAACTTGGGCTTTTCATTAGGGCACCGATATAGACAGCACATCCAAAAATTAAAATTGCATAACCTTTTGCAAGCAAATATGGCTCTATTCCCTGGACTAGTATTTATTTTATTTATACAAAAATTAAATTACCGATACCCTCTTTGGACACTTTACAAGAGAAAGGCACAATAACGTTTTTTTCACTAAGAAGTTTAGTATTAGTGCAAGTGAAAATATCCTTAAAACAGCTTATGCTATTTTTCACAGCAGGCATTTAGATATTCTAACCTTGGAAGGCCTCAAAGGACTAAGGTAATTTTGGATTTTCTAAATGAGAACTTCCAGATGATAAGGGAAAATTACCAATTACTATCTGAGAAAGGAAATTTTCACTTGTCATATGGAAATTTCCAGTTAAGAGAAATTTACATTGGTCTTCGGGGATTTTGCATCCGTCTTGTGGTTAATTTTTACTTAATTTTACAGGAATTTGTTAAATAAACATCAGTTAATCTTATAACGTTGTTAGGAAACTATAACTTATAAAGTCGCCAAAGACCGAATTAAACATATAAACACTTTGACGACCTAGCCTTGTGCACGGAATCTTTTGTAGGTCGTCGAAGTCACGCTTATACATATACATTACTTTGACGACCGTCGCCAAAGGGTCGACTTGTCGTCGAAATCATATTGTTGGATTAATTATCGCTGTACAACGATGCCTAACTTACTGTTAGCTGTAAGTTTATCTGACTGTATATATTTATGTCATTAAATTGTTCGAGCGATTACTGCAAAAATACCTTATCACTATTATTAGTTGTATTTCTTAAAAGTTATTATAAGAGCGCGTTGCGTCTCTTTGTATATTACGAACCCAAAGAAGGGTCACCGACATTCTTAATAGCACTTTTACTTTAGCTTATAGAAACAGTAAATTCAATCCAGTATCTAGTAAGTTTATTATAGGCCAATATAAAAGATGAAGCTCACTTCACATTAGTTTAAGAGTTCATTGTATTATTCAAAATTTGCAGAGTTTTAATCTGTCTGTTTACCTTTAACGTACCTTTAAGAACAATATATGTTCGACTTAGCATTAAAGTTTAGTATCAAAATTTTATAAATCATTAACTCGTGTTTGTTTCTTTTCTGTCATAAGAGTAACGACATTGAAAATTTAGGTCACGAGATTGTTAATCTACTTGGTTTGTATTAAATGCATACCGTTTATTCTGTGTTTACGTTTACTTACTATCGCTCACCCGTACATACATTTGTTTATTGTGTACCTTTGTTTTATGTTTATGTATTTGTATAATGTTGTGTGTAACCTGAACTTATGTTTTCTAGTTTCGTTTGTCGAGTACCGTACCTGTTAATATTGGTTATTTCTACGTGTGCTAATAGATGTTTTGTTTTGATTCTAACTGTTGTTAATCCTGTCAGTGCGCGTAGGGAGATTTATTTCTGGGAACATAAGGTTTGTGGAAACGGCCTTGTCTAAATTCGACTGCGAGCACAAGCTAGCCAATTTAATTAGTAAGTATTGTGTAATCTATCAGCTGTTGCAGAAGAACCCTGTTCGTCTCTTCGGAGATTTTCTTTTCAAGATCAACCCCACGAATAAAAACCGGAATAATTAGTTAGTCTTAGGATCAGCTGTTTACTTATATCGGTCAAGATTAACTAAGACTGGCGCAATCTCAATTACTACCCTACCGTTACCGTTCTCTGCCATTTAGGCCTCTCTATGACCCCAACCCGACCCAATCTCCAACCAAATACCGTTACTATTTAATTTTGCGTCATTTCAAAAGGTCACTAAACCCACTTTTACACGTAACAAATCATTGAACTGTTTGCGGGGAATCCAACGGAATAAAAATATTTATCCAGTCGAAGAACTATTTATTTACGGAATGCTGTATACGATAAAGATTGGTCCTGTACTTTCAGGGAGTAATCTTGGAGAATTCGAAATATTGAAATATCGCAAAGCACATAAAACTCCGGTTTACTCACACCGGTTGATTAATTTATTAATCCGGTAGCTATATCCAAGAGACTAGAATTTTGCGATTTCAAATTTCTAAAAGGAAATCTCTAACACGACACGAGCGAGAATTTTAGCGTGCGTTCTTGCACACAACTAGCAATGGACTTTTTTTCTACTGGAAGAGGGAAAGCCACGCGTCGCTCGGCCCTATATCGAAAAGGTTTCAGCGGTAGAGCACTTCGTTGGTCTTGATAATGTCAAGCCGCATCGGACGGTTATTCGTGCGGTAGGGAAAGTCTTCCCGCTCCACAACATTCAACCCTTAGAGAGGTTGCATTTTACGACTGGAAACATGTCAGATCGAGAGAATTACTGCAGAATTTCGAAAAAGAATCCAGAGTTGAATTTACATCTCAGTTTGACAAACAAAATTATAGACACTCTGTATAACAATGCCTACAAGCTCAAATGACAATTTGTTAGAACTAAAAGCATGTAATATGACAGTTAATCTTGACTGCGACTTATTTCAAAGACATTCCAGCACTTAGAGCTAATGGCTCCGAACAATAGTATATTGCTTACAATTTATAGAAAATTACAAACGAAACCAACAACTACAGGGACCATTAAAAATCATCGGATTGCAATATGCAATACACAAGTTTGTATGTGTGTCGTGCAGTTACAAGAATCTCAACAGAATACGTCCGTAGAACGTAGACGTAACAACAGTCCCTTCCTTACGTCCTGCGTTGTCTACCACATCAAAATATACAAAACAACATTGTACAATCAAATTCCCTCGGGCTCGAGTGAGCCCCGTAAACCCCACACTATAAATCAAATACGCACCTGTCTATCAGAACGAGATTGTTGCTGTTTAGATTCAGCACTACCCTCATGAAGAGGATAAGCTGCCGTAATAATACCTTTTAATATCATTTCATCTATACCAAACTCTTCGGATTTTATACCAAATTTGGCTCTATTTACTTTTTCGTGTATAAATATTATTTTCTCAGCAGTTGATATTTCCTGTGTACTAGTATCCCTAAAACATACTTTTACATTTAAGAAGTCAAGACAAAGTGTACTTTCTGTTTACTCTTTAATTTCCTGTCTCCACTTTTTTTCAAAACACATAGTTAGGCAAGGTGGATAATTTAGCTCTTCTGGTGGCACGTATGGTAGCATGCAGGATAATCTAATCTTTCGTCTTTGTGCGTCTTTGACTATTGTTGACGTCGGCAAATGCACTAACAGGAATACCATATTATCAAACTCATTCTGAAAAAAGGAAGTAGAGTTTTGTACGGAAATTGCTGAAGTAAATAAATATCCAACAGCTAACGCATTCACGGATTTCTTTATTTTTGAAGAAGTCCTTCAGAATGAACTAAATTTCTGTTTTTTTGCGTCTGGATTAACCCTTAATTTTAAAATTGTAACCCTTATAGTACATTGATTGTAATGGATTCAGTATAAGCACTCAACCCGTTGGTTATACATAGAAAAAGACCCCAAACCCACGAGCGTCTCGACGGTATAAAGTTCATTTATATGTATCAATACAGCGACCGTGTTAACATAAGTCTTGTTATGTTGATTATTATTCTCGACTCTGAAGATAGCGTTTATAAAAAACTAAGGCATTAGCTATTACCTATTAAATTCTGTTTAATAATTTTAATTTCGCCCTATACATGATGTCAGCAAAAAAGGGTTCTATTTTGGTAAGACTTTGCGTTTCCCAGCTACAGAATGAAATGATCCATTTTTAGCCGTTAGGATGTGAGGGTGGAAGCGAAGCGAAACTAGATTAAATAAAAACTGTACTAAACTATTAGAAAAGCTTGGTTGTATAAACATCTCGAATATCTAATAATGCGAACAATTTTGACGATTTTTGTGTAATTTGCAATTTGTCACATGCGGTACCTAAGTAATGACCGTTGTTTTTCTTTTCAACCAGAAATACTTTGTCTTTTATCTTTTCAACTTTCTTGGTTATTTTTTTGTTTTTAAGGTATTTCAGCGCTACTATTAGCCTGGAAGAAATATGTTTTGACAGCAAGCATACACAGAAGCACTCTAGAGGTAAGTTTCCCAAACGGCATTCCGACATCTTTCAAAAACACCCACCTCACCTACCCTAGATGCACATCTAGAATTCCTGGATTTTAGGCATCAAGACAGAATCAGCTTTTGTGGTTTGTGTTCCCCCTTCTACCGGTGAAGAGAGGAAGTCTATAAAGTTTGAAGTTAAACATTGATTTAATGTGAAGATGTTTAAGATTATAACAAATTAGCTACTTACCTTCCCACGAACAGCTACAACCTTCAAACCACTTTTTTTTAAATTTGGCACCAAGTACGAAATCGTTGAAGCGCTTTTTTTATTGTTGGGGTATGCTAATACATAATTATAATAATAATCTACTGAGTCCTCAGGTTTCTCTCTTAGGTTATTTTCTGCTGTATCTTGATTCGTTGACTGGAGATTACGCTTTCTTGTAGAACTTGCCACTGGTTCGTTTAAAAGTTCTTTAAAAGGAGGAGAATGTGAATGTCGCTGCTCAGCAAAGGTCGAGGTCTGAGGTTCAGGCGAGTCTTGAGAAACTAAATCAGGCGGAACATTTGTTGGATGTGAAAATGAAGGAAAATAATAGAATAATTTTTGAAAAGAGAAAGTTGGATGCAAAGTATAAGAACATTTCTGTTTAAAAGAAAACATTTCTTTTGAGAAATAGGAACGCGTAAACAAGGAACTGCTAGATGTTTCCTGTTTTGGAATGTTCAAATCTTCTAAAGGAAGTTGGTCTTCGCTATACTGCATCTTAGAGTTTTCATTAATTTGCTTTACAGAAGTAAACTTTATAAAATCTGTCTGCGATGATATTGTACCTTGTCCTGCCGTAATCGTTTTAAGGTTTAAAGTTCTGTGTGTCTTTTCTGAGATGCATTTACACTTATTTATTGGTGAGACAGTATTGCTAATTGCTATATCATCATCACAGGAATCGTGTAGTGGAGAGCTTAACAAGGCAATGTCGTAATTCGATTCAAGTTCTAAAACCCATACGTGTTCTGACCTCTGAGATCTGCTGTAATTCTCTTGTTCGTTCAATTTTACATACTTATCACCTCCATAATCTTGGAATTTCTGAACAGTGTTGTTTTCCAAATTTTCATGCTGATGGTTCTAAAACGTCGTTTGTTACAAATACTTGAAAATACTAATTCAATAAACTTGAATTTACCAAATTTCGTGAGTTACGTGTATCCAAAGCGTTCTCCATCATAATTTAAACAACACAAGCATAATTTGAATAAATCATTCAGAATTAAAAGTATTAATGGATTAACGACTTAAAATTTAAATGTGTACGTCAATATGACAGTATAATAATAAATACAGGGCTACCTAGAATAACACTGATAAAGTTTCACTATGCTTCACTGTTGATTTTCTGCTGAATAGTGTTACTTACAACCAATTGCTATAAAAAATTGTCAAAGAAAGTAAAGAATTAGCGGCTTTGGAAGTGGAAACTATCCGGGGAAGAAATTTGACACGAATAAAATGTGTAAGCTGAAAAATGTTTATTACGTACCATTATACTCATTTCACAGTAATATATCTAATCAAAGATAAATCTGAAGCCCATGATAAATTTGTTGAGTACTTTAAATGGCCACTTTTAAACATAATACTACTATCAGTCGTTTGAAGTCTGACAATGCATTTCAATATAAATCAAATAGGTTTCAAACTTTCTGCAGCGATAATGGAATACAATAATAATCACTATTCAAGAATTTCATAAATAAAAAGTGATATTAAAAAAAGAAAACAAACCCAATATTGTAAAATTAAATTACTAAACAGTGTCATTTAGAAGGAAGGGAACACTCAATAACATTTTTATCTTGCGATTGAAAAAACAACGTTTAAATAGTTTGTTGTCGATGAGCATGTGCGCTATTTGGTGGCACTTTCAAATTTGTTTTATTTATATATTGCTTTATTTTATGTAAATTGCTTTTATTTATTTATTTTAAATACAGAGAACGTGGTGCTCTTCTAGGTTTCACAATATTGTATTTTTCTTTTTCATACAAAATACTAATAAGACAGACAAGACAGACAAGTGAAATAGGTGGAGAGGCCAAGCCAACTGGCGGAAAATATAATTCTAACAACAGTAAACATCCCCCCTCTTCAAGTAATTTACAATAATAAAACAAAACAAATTAAACACAATTAATCTTAGTCATCAAACAGTTTTTTTGGGTTTCTAACAACACGCCCTGATCTTGTGATCTTATTGTCCAAATTCTTCTCACAGCTTTTCCATCGGCAGTCTCCTGTAAGGTGGAATCTCCTATTTGCTGATGAATGTGAACTGGTTGTGGGAATTCAAGTGTTGAATTGGTTGGTGGTGTAGCCGGTGTAGGGCTACTTTGACGTGGAGATGGATTAATCATCACTCGATTTCTTGTGAATAAATTGCCACTGTAGTCTCTAACCTGATACGAACGTGGCTGTGGACCTTTACCTTTGACTTTTCCTGCGTACCAGTGACCAGATTGATGGTTTTGAAAGCGAATATTTGGTCCTTGCCTCAAAGCTTGCAGTGATCTAGTTCGCTTATCGTAGTATTTCTTGACAGTATCTTGATGCCGAACAAACTTTTCAGGAAGTCGATATACTTTGGGTTTAAGATCTTCAGACCTTACCGGTATTCTTGTCCTTAGATTTCTCGAATACAACAGTTGTGCTGGAGATGGCATATGCTCTTTTGGTGTGTTGCGATCATCAAACCAAGCCAAGGATCATCTCTTGTTAACTGACATTTTTTAAATATGTTTTTTACGATTTTAACGGCACTCTCACTTTGTCCATCAGACTGCGACCATTTTGCGCTGGCTGTTATATGAGTAAATCCGTAGTTACTGGCAAAATCTTTGAATTTTTCAGAGGAGAACTGTGTGCCAGCATCTGTTACCACAACAACAGGAATACCATGTCGTGCAAAAATTGATTTGCAAGCATTTATAGATGTTTGGCTTTCCAAATTAACTAGTTTTATAACTTCACAAAATTTTAAATAATAATCAACAATTACAAGATAATACTCTTTATTCCATTCAAATAAATCCATTCCTACTTTGTACCATGGGAGTTTAGGGATCTCATGCCATTTTAAAGGTTCTTTACAGTTACTGGGTTGATAAAAAAGACAGGCAAAGCAATTAGATGTAACATTTTCTATATCACTAACAATACCAGGCCAAAAAATTTTGTTTCTTGCTCGAAGTTTGGCTGTATGCAAGCCAACGTGACCCTCGTGCAAAATGTTAATTAAAGATTTGCGTAATAATTTAGGAACAACTACGCTAGTATTTTTAAAAACAATTTTATCAATTATGTGCAATTTTTCTTTATAAGTCCAATAAGGATTGATTATTTGATTTAATTTATTTCTATTATCTGGCCATCCTGCGGTAATGTATTTTTTAAGTTCAATTAACTCAGTGTCTTTACAAGTCTCATTTTTAATCTTATCCAAAATCCTATCTACTATTGGCAAATTTTCTATCAACGCATCGAACTGACAAATTACTTCTTCATTTAAAGTGTGAAATTCTTTCTCAACTGGCTCATCTACAAAGGCTCGAGATAAAGCGCCCGCAATAAATAATTCTTTTCCGGGTTTATAAACTAGATGTAAATCAAAACCCTGTACCGCTAGCATCATTCTCTGAAGTCTAGGCGGAACTTTATTTAAAGGTCTTTTGAACAAAGTCTCCAGGGGACTGTGATCCGTATGAACCTCTATCTTACGACCTATCAAGAATTGTCTTAGCTTGATACACCCGTTTACAATTCCTAGCATGTCACGCTCAATTGAACAATAAGCTTGTTCTGATTTAGTTAAAGCTCTTGACGAATATACAATTGGTTTATTATTCTGCAAAATAACAGCTCCGAGTCCTTGGGAACTACTATCTACTGAAAGAACTACGTGACGTTTCGGGTCGAAATAACTTAACACGCCGCTATTCACTAATGATGATTTTAACTGATCAAACGCAATCTGGTGGGAATTTTGCCACTCAAAAACAATATCATTCTTTAAAAGTTCTCTTAAAGGTGCAGATAATTTGGAATAGTTTGGGATAAATTTTGACACATAATTAGTCATGCCAAGAAATCGTTGTAGAGCTTTTTTGTCGGCAGGGCTTTCCATATCGGTAATTGCCTTAATGCGATTTTTATTTAATTTGACACCTTCCTCACTAAAAATGTGTCCAAGGTACTCAACTTCTCGAGTAAAAAATTGACATTTAGATAAATTAAATTTAATTCCATTAGCTCGAGCTATTTCCAAAACTTTTCTCAGTCGTTCATATAATTCTTCAAGAGTTGAACCGACTATACATAAATCATGTACGTTTAACATTTTCAAACATTTGGCAAAAGATTCTGCAAAATTCTTCAGGAGCACTGGCCACTCCAAAAGCCATTCTTTTAAAAGCAAATCTCCCAAATGGAGTAATAAAAGTTAATAGTTCACTACTAGCTTCATCTAAATTAAGCATCCAGAATCCGTTCGACGCATTTAAGACTACAAAGAATTTTGCATCTTTTAACCTAGATTTAACTTCATCAAACGTAGGTAATTGAAACTTAGCCCTGATTATATATTTGTTAAGCTCTCTTGGGTCAAGGCAGAGTCTTATTTTATTGTTTTTTTGCCTAACAATTACAATATAGTGCACCCACTTAGTTGGCTTAGTGATAGGTTCAATAACCCCATCTGTTACCATACGAGCCAAGTCAGCCTTAACATCATCTATAAGACCAAATGGAATACGCCTTGCAGGTTGCGCGACAGGTTTAGCATTACTATCTAAAGTAATCGAAACCGTACCAGGTATTCAACCTAGTTTCCCATCAAACAGATCTTTAAATTCATGTTTTATTGCATCAGTATATTTATTAATTAATGGTTCAGAATCACTTACCATATTAATGGGATAAGTAATTAAATTTAAATCTATACTTGCTTGCAGGCCTAAAATGGGTGGACATTCAACATTTACAACTATAAACTCTAGTAGTTTAGTTTCATTATTTTTGTTTACAAGAGGGATCATTGCACTACCTACAACAGGAACATTTGATTTGACTAACTGAATAATTTTTTTATAACATTTTTGAAGTAATTTGTCAGTAAGTCCAATGCATTTATAATCATTGTACGATAAAAGATTACACATTGCACCAGTGTCGATTTTTAATTTAATTTTACAATTATTAATTGTATAGACAACAAAAATTTCGCGTTGTCCATTTAGCATCCCAGTAGTTCCTATAAAGTATTCATCTTGGTTGTTATAATCTACATTAAATTGATGTACAGAATTTTTTCCATTATTTTTTTGAAATCCAATATTTTTCCTTTGTTTAGGAAGAAATTTATTCATGGAATTAGACTTAAAATCTTGATTTTTTATCTTATTGGGACAGCATTTAGAAAAATGATTACGATAATTACAAGACAAGCATGTTTTACCGTATGCTGGGCACTTATTTATTCCGTGAGTTCCTGAGCAAAACCTACAATTAATAATTTGCTTCATTTGAAAATTTTTACCTTTGGACTTTGCCAGCAATACGTCCTCACTCATTGGAGAAACATCTACACGATTATCCTTTTGCATCTGGGTTACTGCCTGCCTCGAAGACTCAGCAGTTTTTAAGTATTTTGTGACATAACTCAATGTCAGAGTTTTATCTTCCTCGGCCATGAGTCGAGTTCTTAGATCATCATATTTAGAATCTAAGCCCGAAATTATTTTGGCTTTAGTCAATTCCTCTCTCAATGCTCCCAAATCACATTGCAAACCCAAGTTAATTATTGCAGTAAAATAATCTTCAAACGGTTCGTCGGATTTTTGCTTCCGTGCGAAAAAATTGTGTCTAAGCAAGGTTAAGTGCTTCTTTGGGGCAAAGTGATCAGTAAATTTGTCAATTACTGTCTTAATTGATTTTGATTCAGCGTTAGTTAGATTAAATGAATTAAAAACTGTGATGCATTTACCTCCAATATAATTCAAAAGGATATTCACTTGACGTTCTTCAGTTTCCTTATCTAGATTATGTGCTTTCAGATATATCTGAAATCTCTGTAACCATAATTTGAAATTGTGACTTACATTTCCAGTCAAATTTAAAGGTTGAAGTGGTGAAAGAGCAAAAGGATTTATAAACCACTACAATACTATTGATATTATTCCTTTCTTCACAGCTTGTGCTGGTGAATATTCATTTATATTTGCCGAGTTATCTAAGACAAGTATATTCTTATTGATTGATGACATTTCGTACAATTCTGGTAGTTCCCAAAACAACAGCTTCCTGTGCTGTTTTTAATAAGCTTGCTGAAATGCTTAAGTGTTGTAAATTTTCTACGAATTTTCTATGTACCAGTCTACCAGCTGATATAACAAATGGGAAAGTCTCTACCCGTTGTACCTCGTAAATATCTCTTATTTCGTACGTTAGATCTTGATATTTAATTATTTTCTCTCTGTACGCCTTAGTAATGTTTTTATCCACAGGTATTGTTATTTTAATTAATACTATAATATCAGGTTTGTTATGTGCAACTGCCCTATCGGTGTTTATAGGTGTGTCCCACAAGATCTTATAGTTATCATTTTCCCGAGTTGGACTGGGTACATATTTGTAATATGGCTGAACGTGATCTAATAACCCTTTACTATTGCAGATTGCCTGGTGAATAATTTTTGCCGCATTGTTATGGCGTTGGAGATACTCTCTTGGGGCAAGGTAAGTACACCCGGATATTATGTGTTGAATTGATTCATTTACTCTGTTACACATACGACACTTTTCATTTTCTATATTTTCTTTAATTATATGTTTTAGGTAACTTCTGGTGGAAATCACCCGATCCTGTATGGCTGTTAGTACAGCTTCTGTTTCAGTGTGCAGCTCCCCCACTTTTAGGTAAGTAGTAGATGCTTTAAAATCAACATCTTCTCCCTCTAGCATAGCTGGAAATCTACCGTGAAGGGCCTTTTCTTTCCAACTAGCAGCAAAATGTTTTATGGAAATTTCTTCTGCTTCTGTATTTACTTTTTGTACTTTTATAGGACCGTACCTGTCAATTCTTCTGTACAATTCAACTAATGGTGAATTCTTTGTAAGTAGATATTTACATAAGTTACTTATTTCATTATCATGTATCACTTGTAAACTGAGCAGGCCTCTTCCTTCATATTTTCTAGGTACATAGAGTCTGTTTCTAGATGCATTAGAATAATGACACTTACACTTTGTAAGCATTGTTCTCACTTGCTACCTAAATTCTGTAAGACTGTTGTTGACCACTTAAGTATTCCAAAGGTGTACATAATTACCGGCATCGCCCAAGTATTAATTGATGTTATCTTGGGCTAAGCGTTTAATTTTGTTTTAAGGACGTCAACTACGTGCCTCATAAATGTGGTGCTTACACTCTTTCTCATATCCGAGTCTTTAATGTCAAGCGTTTGTTGAATTCCCAAGTATTTGTACATTTCCTCTACACCTAATTCTTTAATTTCCGATCCATCTAGTAAGTTGACTCCATTCATCGATTGAATTTTGCCGTGTTTAACATGTAACACGGCACATTTACTTAATCCAAACTGCATCTTTACTGATTTGCTAAAGCTATTAACTAATTCAATTTGACTTTGCAGTTGGTTGAAGCTATTAGCATGAATTTTCATGTCATCTAGATAGAATAAATGTGTTATTTTACAATCTAGACATTTATCAACGTTAAAGCCGTAATTGGTGCAGTTCAACATGTAACTCAATTGATTGAGGCACAAACAAAACCACAGCGGGCTCAAGCTGTCACCCTGAAACAGGCTCCGCCTTATTGAAATCTCTTTTGTGGTGAATGTTTCTTTCCCTATGTTTACCATAGCAGATGTACGCCATGTTGTCATCATGTATGTAAGTAATCTAACAACTTTAATATCTACTTTATAGATTCGTAAGATGTTAATCAGCCTTGAATGGGGTATTGAGTCATACGCTTTCTTGTAGTCTATCCAGGCAACAGACATATTTCTTTTACGTAGTTTAGCGTATCTTGTCACCGCTGCATCAATTAGTAATAATTTCTTACAACCCCTTCCATTTGTTTTACATCCACCTGGTTCTGGGGCTAGTATATTATTAGCTTCAACATGTATTTTAACTTTGTTTGCTATTATGGATGTTAGAATTTTGTACAAGGTCGGCAAACAAGTTATAGGTCGATAGTTGCTTGGTTCTTTGGTGTTATTAGACTTAGGAAGCATGTACGTAATCCCCTCTGATAACATACGTGGAAATTTATCAGGGCTATCTAGCACTTTTTGGAATTGTTTTACTAAGACAGAATGAATGTTTGTAAAGTTTTTCCACCAATAATTCTAGATCCTATCGGGTCCAGAAGCCTTCCAATTAAGTAATTTCTTTGTAGATTGTTGTATGTCTTCTATGGTGATAACTAACTCTTCCATATCCGGTATTTGTTAACTTCTTTTCTTTTCCTCTTTAATCCAATAAGCGTCTTCATCGTGCACTACCTCTTCTGACCATAACTCTTTCCAAAAGTTATAAACCTGTTCTGGTTTAGGCATGTTCATGTTTATCTCTTTGCAGTTCTTTTATTCTTCTCCTATCTTTCTATAAAACAGCTGTCGCTTTTCGTAGTACTGTTTGTTCTGTTGATAACGCTTGCTATTCTCATTATATCTTCGGAGACTACTACAGACGGTCACCTTTGATAGTGTAAAACTAGTCAGAATTGTGTGATGCTGGCTTCAGAAGTCTACAATGCTGCAATATCTAAGAAAGTTATTAGCATTTAAAAAAAAAGGCATAAGAATATGCAAAATAAATAATATTGTCACATACTCACAATTGCACTATAAAATGGTAACATTAATTGAGAATCCTTCCTCAAAGCAAAGATGAGACTGACGGTAAATATGATCCTCGTGAAATCTGACAATATTACATTTACACTATAAACATAAACTATAAATAGCAGCAATTTGAGATTGAACGGATAATTACTTGACATTGACTGTAAGGAAAGAATTGCAGCTAAAAAAGGTAACTAAAGAATAGGACAGTTTTCAACGATCAAAAAAAGATTTTTGAAATGATGCAAAAAGCTACAATTAGTTAACTAAATAAATTGTTTTAAAAAAGGTTATTTTGTATTAATTAAATTAAGATAAATAGTTTAAATAACACTACTTATCAGTTACCTTTTTCTACACTTGTATTTTGCCCTAGTACAGATCCTGTTGTGTTAATATACGACATAAATTCATTTCAAATAGCACTGACTATTAGAGAAGCGATATCAGCACCAAGTACAATTGAAGATTCATCTGTTTCGTAATGCCTGTACTGTCTGC
>VTPC01004803.1:40396-54512 GCA_011009095.1 Ignelater luminosus
AATTTTAAAGTATAACATCGCTTTCCATATTTGTTTTTATTCTTTTGATGATGATTCCTATGACGACGTCTACATCTTGCTGTTTTTGGTGCACTCTGAGCTAATTTACAATACGGTTCCCTTTGCTTTGCATCCATTTTTTGCCAAATAGCACCTGCTGCTTTCGCCAAGGCAATGACGGTCAGCCTACAGTTTTTCGACCTGTATTCCTTTAGAAAATTAAAAAATGGATTTCGTGTAATCTTGCTAGGCTTATAACACTTTTTTGTATCTTTATTGCTAGAAACGCACGCTTTATCGTTCTTTTTAGTGTTATCGTGAGTAAAACAGCAATTACTTTTCATTCTTATCGATCTACTGGACGAACTTCGCGTCGAAGCAGCTCCCATTGCACAAGAAATTTAAATATAAAACTACTGCTCCTGAAAATGCTATCGTGCAAGTGTAAAAAAGGGTGCTCTTGCCGAAGAGCGAGCCTGACATGTTCGGCACTCTGCACGGTTTGCAGAGGCTAGTCTTGCGCCAATCGTGCGCCGATCGATATGGACGACGACGACGACGACGACGAAGATTGCAGAAAAACAAAAACAAAAAACACTCCCAATCTTTGAAAAGCCGTATCTTGGTAAGTAATGGACGTAAAGCCCATTTTAATTTTAGATTGTAGCAAATTTAATCCACTTTAACAAAGATATAAATAACATTTTCGGTAGCACGCATAGTTTAGCAGATCAAAAAACCAAAACAAATGCGAAACTTTCGCTGTTTGTTTGGCCACTACGCAGATAGCACAGGTTTTTCGGGGTTGCAAATCTGGATTTATACTACTCGTAGGGATCCTAACAAGATATTAAAAAAATCAAAACTACCCTAATTTTTGCGATGACTTATGTCGATATTGTTACGATAATCAAAAGATTTGCTCTGAACTTCGCCAAAATAATCTAACGAGCATTAAGAGGCAGTATATGTATAATTAAAAGGAAGCCTTGAACTTCAATTTGTAAAACTACAATTGCACGAAGAGCATCTAATAGGATTCTAAGCTCTGGGTGGGGTTAAGTGCCCTTTGGGAAGGCGGAGCTCTAGGTGAGGCCACCGAAGGAAGCCCTTGGAAGGGCGCAGCACGAGGTGGGGCCACTGAAGGTGGCCCATGCGGGGGCGCAACCCGAGGTGGTGTCACCGAAGGTGGCCCGTGCGAGGGCGCAGCTGGAGGTGGGGCTACCGAAGGTGGCCCTTGGTAAAGAGCAGACCGAGATGGGGCCACCGAAAATGGCCCATGCAAGTGCGCTGCACGAGAAGGGGCCACCGAAGGTGGCCACACCTTGGGCTGCGCCCTCCAATGGGCTACTTATGGGTCAGATTATTTATGACAGTAGCCAGCATAATATAATAATGCCGTTTTGATTAAGTAGTTGAATAAATATGGTTTTAAAGTCATTGAAAAAAGATGTGAATTTATCTGTTATGTCTTGATTATAATAATCTATCATCTTCGTTGCTTGCGATAATTTTCTCGCTCATTACAAAACTTTTTATTGTAGTACATAGCCTGTGATATTTTGTATATACTTGTGACATGATTTATCTGCCCACCACCTATATGTGCAGCTAATGACCATAGCAGTCGATGCTGCATAATTTAAACAAAAAAATAAAATTACCTTTAGAACAATAATACATAATATATCTAGATATCTCCCCCACATGACCGAACCTCTCTGTTTGAGAGATCTTTTACTTTTCCAATTTATACACTGTACAATAATTTATGTGAAGCATTTAAAGACTTGTCAAGTGTTTCATGTAAAAAGCGTTCGGTGAACAATGAATGTTGGTGTGACACATTATTATCATGGCAATTTAAAGCTGCACATGCAAGTAATCTATCTAATAATGAATATATAACTCAATTATTACTATTATTTCAATTACCACATCATCATAGACTTGTTTTTCTTGTTTTTTCCTAATTTAAGTTTGTAATTATTAAGCACTAATTATTACTACTTCTCTCTATATAAACAAGAAGGGTTTGAATGGTAGACCGGATTTATCTGAATCCTATCTTGTGATTGTGCCCTGATGACATAATTTATTTGTCCCTCATGTTCTTAATATTAAGTAAGTTATGTTTTGGAGTGTACTAAAAAGATAAATTATAATTATTATCTAAAGCTAAGCAGATCAGCTTTTCCAAGGATTTAAAACAAGTCTCTAAGTATTAATCTTTTAGAAACTGCTGGTAACTTAAATATATTGATCTAGTATTGGAATGTTTAAGTCTTCAATAGTGAATGTGCCACATTGGTTGACGCAGTAATCTTTTAGGGTATTATAAAATTGTATCAATTCCACTTGGGTCACATTAGTGCAAACAAACTTCTTGCAATTACCGTCGGTACTGTATTTTGGCTTGCATGGCAGAGAAAATCCAACTGGCAGATTCATCAGCATTAATATGACTGCGATCTCGTATGGTTTCATGTTTTCTAAAACAAAGTATCTCAATTAACTAATCAGATAACATGCATACAGAATGTAAAATGAATGTAATTTCATAAAAACTTGTTAGAAATAATTTTCTACGTTAATGTTCGAACTGTCTTGCTCCAAAGTTAAAAATCAATAGCTTCCCTAGTGCTGATGCTGGTGCCATTTACTCGTATGTATTGCTGTGGATTCTGCCGTGTAAGCTATAAGTCGTGACAAATTTAAAATTATCTTAAAATTCTACAGTAATCTACTTAAATTAGAGAAATTTAACTTTAAATATAAAATTCTAAAACATTTCTGAACATACTTAACTTATTTATTAGTATTTCTTACATCTATCTAGTTTATAATAGGCAGGGCTGGTGTAACCGGTAGGGCGATCGGGCAGCCAAATTTTTGGGTCAGTCAAAATTCAAAACCAGCAAAAAATTTTAATAACAAAATAATATTACATTGATTAAAAATATAAATAAAAATTATAAAGATAAGCTATACGGTGTAATAATTTATGGAAGTTGACTATCAGCAACCAATAACCGTTGAATTTATTTGTCAAGCGCACTTTTCTCTGCCTTTAAGTAGGTATAACTGGTAAAACCGTGGAATTACTAAAAACACCGTAAACTGACATCCTGTAGTAAATACTTTCTTTTATTCTAATACAAATGCAGTGGCGTATCTGGGTGTGGCAGGCAGGGCACGTGCCCTGGGCGCCAATGGGAAGAGCCGCCATTTGATGCCATTTGATATGTAGCACCCGTCTTTAACTTGAGCGTAGAAACTCGTAAAGCTAAGTACTTCGGTCTCATGTTCAATTCGACTCCTGATCAGGCACATGGTGAGCAAGTTTCAGAAATAATAAGATATGTGGAAGTCCATTTTGAAAAAAGAAACAGTTCGTATCCTGCCTTGGTTTTATTCAGACGAACCTGAAAGATGCTAAAAACTTAGTTGAGACCATCTTGAACCAGTTAGAGAAGGATAAAAAAGACTTGCAGGTTTATCGGTCACAGTGCTATGATGGCTGGACACAAAAGTGGTGTTCAGGAAAGAATAGATAAAAAGAGCCTGTAAAGAATTCTGTGAAATAGAAGAATGTGTTCAAAACCAAGAATAAGACTTCCACGAAAATCTAAAGATTAGAAACGCAAAATTTTAAGTAGATAATTCCAAGTACGGACCCTTTAGGGGAGTTCTTGTACGCTGACCTATAAATACGTTCGTAAAGTGAAATAGTTAAGTCAGTTTACATTTAAATATCGTATAAGCAACATAATGTAACGAATTAATCCATATATATCATAGCGATTCACTATTATAATCAGTTATAATAAATAAACATATTAACCTTAACCTACTTGTGTTTCTTATTCTGCCAAACTAACAAATTATAATTTATTTAAAGAACAGAGCCATCTGGCAGTGTTTGTAAACTGTGATAACCACTCACTAAACTTGGTTGGTGTACACGCAGCCAAACGGGACGCAATAATAGTAACATTTTTTGAAACAATTTAAGCTCTCTTCGTATTTTTTTCTCGTCAACTCAACGCTGGGAAAAACTCAAAAACTTCTGTGTCTTAGTTCGTAAGTCGGTGTCTATAACAAGACAGAGTGCAAATGCAAATAAATACCTTGATGATATACTTCAAGTTCTCTAGGTCACGATGGACGGTACATATGAGACTAGTGAACCAAGAAGTGAAGCTAGACAGTTGTACAACCGTATGTTAAGTCACGATCTTCCGACTAGATTTTTGGGATAAAGTACTCATTCCTATTGAACGGGTTTGAAAGAGACTGCAAAATCCGAGAATGGACTCATTTTCACGATGAAAGAGAAACTTTGGTAACTGAAGCTGAATTTAGACTGTCAAGATTGGGATGTTGAAACCGAAAAATGACCAAGACGAAAGAAAGAATGACTTGTGAAACGTCGACTGATGCCGGATTAACAGCTAAACAGGAAATTGAAAGAGTCATGAAGGGAACAATTGACCGTCTTTCTACGGAAATGGCTGATAGGTACACTCGTTTGCATGAAACGGACAAGAAGTTTGGGTTTCTACTTGGCGTCGAAGGATTGTCTCACAGCAGTGACAAACACGTCTTAAAACTAAAATGCGAAAATTTGGAAAACTGTTACAACTGCGATGTTGATGGTCAACAACTATACGAAGAGATTTTGGACTTCAGAATGTTGCTTACAAGCTGGACCAGCATTAAAATATCAAGACCTGAAGAAGTGTGTTGTGCAACATAGAGATAAGAGCGTATTTCCAAATCTTCGTATAGCGATCCAAGTAAGGTTAACAATTTCTGTATCCATTGCTAACTGTGAGAGATCAAAATCGATTATGCGATCTTGCTATACTGAGTATTGAAAGGGAAGAAACTACGAAGACTGATTTCGACTTCGTTACTGATACATTTGCATCAATGAAGACAAGGATGGTACATATTTAATAAGCTCCTTATGGATGATTTATTTAGACTTTTCTTGACCTCGACATACGGAGTGCGTAACTCGGAGGACATGCAGTTAAAAAAGATGTGATAAGTGTGTCCAAAATTCGAGTTTCACCATTGGGATCTTGTAAAGGGTAAGAGATACGAAGTCAGTTAAATGAGATAAAAGTTGCCGAGTTTACTGGTGTTCTTGTTTTCTTTTAAAAATGCATAGTCTACTAGACAGCAATTTTAGTTACAGCCTAGCAGACAAAAGTGTAAGATCTAGATCTATTAGAATCTAGGGTAACCGAATAAATTTTGCCCAGGGGTGGCCAAAACCCTAGCGCCGGTCCTGTAATAGGTTATAACTACAACTTAGGATGATTATCCATTTGCATATCTGCATTTCGAGCGTTTTTGAAAATGAATGCATATATTCAAAGGTTTTTGAAGGTAAATGCATATTTTAAGAAATTCACAAAACGCATGCATATTTTACAGCTAGTTTTACTTAAGAGTATGTTACGTGTAAAAGTGGGTTTAGTGACCCTATTAGAATGACGCAACACAAAATAATAAGGTATGCCTTAAGAAACGATTAGCTCTATTTGATCGGAAATTAGGTCGGGGTCGTAGAAGGCCTGAATGGCAGAAAACGGTAGCGATAGGATTACTTTTGAGAGGGTGCCAGTCTTGGTTAACCTTGACCGATATAGGTGAACAGCTGATCCTAAGACTAACCAACTATTCCGGTCTTTAAGATGCTTATTCGTGGGGTTGACCTTGAAAGATTACCTCCAAGGAGGTGAATAGGATTCTCCTGCAACAGCTGATAAATTACACAATACATCCACACCGTATTTTTTTAGGAGTCATGCGCACATAATAAATGTCTTGTTTTCTAGCGCAAATGTCAGTTGTCAGTGATTATGTGGCGATTATCGGGTGTCTAGACGGGTTTGTAGCTTTCTCGGTTTGTTGAGAATTTTCTTTGTGCGTTTGATAATTCTAAATAGTTCAATTTCGTCGTTATGATAGATTATTATACAAAAGTTTTAACCATAAAAGAGCTGAAAGAGCAGATAATGCTTTCTATGAAGATATAGAGGAAAATCGAAATGTTAATGTTGTTATGATTCCACCAGAAGTATACCAGTTAAGTGATGAAGAAAATGTTGACGATGATATAGGTTTGAATCAAACTGTACATATACGATAGATGATGTTGTCGGAACTTTAAAAGTGCATACCTTTTTACCAGTTTGTGCTGCTGCTGCTGACACTAGAAGTTGACCAAAAAAAAGAAAACTATGTGAAAATTAACAAAATTGGAGAAAACAAAAGCCAATCTGCACCAAATTTGAAAATACACCATCATCTACATCGACAACTTCTGTAAATGATGAAGGAAAACTTGACGATTTCAAAAATTGTTCTCCTATAGAATTATTTAAAAAGTTTCTTGATGATGATGTCTGTAGCTTAGTCGTTACTGAGACAGTTCGGTACGCATAACAAAAATACGAAACATTTATGTTTTCTACAGAAGAACTAAAAAAGTTTCTTGGGGTTTTACTACTTTCGGATAACAATCCACGGCCTTCGGAACGAATGTACTGGAGCAAAGATGAAGATGTTTCTTGCTCCATCGTAAAAAATGCATTTTTTAGACGCAGGTATGCTAAAATAAAAAGTTTTCTTAATTTTCAAAATATCGAACTATCTAATAGCAGCAAACACGACAGAGGGTTCAATAAATAGGATTAATGCCAATGTCAAAAAATTTGGCTGTTGATGAAGTGATGGTGCTATATTTTGGAAGATGTGGGCTAAAGCAATTTATTAAAGAAAAGCCCATACGATTCGGATTTAAATTTTGGGCTTTATGTGGACAATCAGGATTTTGTCACAATTTTGACTTACACACAGGAAAAGATACTAAAAACCCCAATGAGCTAAATCTAGGTACAAGAGTTGTTTTGAATATGTTACAAGGCGTGCAAAATCCAACGAACCACATAATATTTTTTGACAACTTACTTACTAATTTTGACCTTTTGATAAATATAATCGAGCAACAGGGACTGCACGAGAAAACCGACTTCAGAAAAAGAAACCGAGAGGATCATTTGATTACCGTTTTGGCAAAAATGGGAAAACACTTATTATAAAATGGAACGACAACAGGTGTGTCACCGTTGGAATAAATTATGACCAAATATTTCCTCTAAATTCTGTGGAACGATATTCAAGAAAAGAAGAAAAAAAGGTATCAGTTTTTCAACCTTTGGCAATCAAATCATACAATTCTTGTATGGAAGATGTGGAGTACATGACTGGTTATCAAGCAAATATGAGACCAATATTCGAGGAAAAAAGTGGTATTGGCCACTTTAATTAGGATATTGGATATGGCTTGTGTAAATTCTTGGATTTTATATGGACAAATGCACGGGCCAAATTAATTATCATTACTGGAGTTCAGAAGATCTGTAACCTCTTTGAAGAGGACTTCCGGGGTAAATCGTTCTAGTGCAGTTACTTCCTTCGGTAATCCAGTTCTGATTTGTGTTTTGACAAAATTGAACACTTCATTGTAAAGAGGGAAAAACAACGAAGATTCGATGAAAAGACTAAAAGTATTCCCCGTACATACAGTTTGAAATGCAATGTGGCATTATGGGTTGAATGCTTTTGCCCGTACCACCAACGCTAACGTTGTGATTTTGCTAAGATTTTATATTTATCTTTTATTTTTATTATGCTGGTGCTTAATTCAATCAGTTCATAAAGAAAAAGGTTTTTTTTATCTTCTACCTTAATTTTAAAGAGTTTTAATAATTTTAATAGCAATCCATTGATTGAATTTAGAAATATTTAATATCATAGGTTGCAGTATTTTTGGTCTTTATTTTAAAACACAGTAATTGGGTAGCATATATAGTGTCTACATGTTAAAAAAAGTATGTTTATACAATCTTTATTTATTAATGTAATAGTAGCAGTAGCAGCAATCAAAAATGATTACCAAAATCAATTATTTACTTAAAGTTTATGATTGATTAGCAAATATTTACACTTACTTACCTTCTACTTTGGACGTGTTTAAGAAGCAAAAACAGATTGTAAATTATATTAACATTTATACGCTTTTTCAAGTAGCACAGAAGTATACTCTTAACCGTACGTTTGAGATAATTATTGTTTTCAGTATGTACAGTCAATGATGATCTATTCATGTTTATATGAAGAGGAAGTAATATATCTAATATCATATAATGTGCTCTAGTGTAAATTAAATATGCAGATAATTCACTTTTTATCATTATTTAAATACCATACTTATACTGCCTATTTTTCATAAAATGTGATCGAGACCTCCCAACCTGCAGAGTTGCTATATTCGTCATTATACGAGGGGCCCTCCATATTTATTGTTCCATAAATACAGAGTAGTCGGTTGGTTTTAATTTTATGGGCGTATCAAAAATTTATTTTTTATTAAAATGAAGCAAAACAAAACTTAGAATTTGTCTAGAGTTTAAGAGTTTTTAGAAAAAAAATTGTATAAACCTTTTCTTCTCTTTTCTGATTCTAGTATGACCTAAAGCTGTAAGAAACATTCAATCAGTGTCAAGGCCAAATTAAAGTCGAGACTTTCAGATCAAAAGTGTAAGTATTTATATAGTTTATTTTCAAAGTGACTGTGGTTTCATAACGTAATTATAAAGAAACAAAACTGTAGGTGATACCCATATTAAAGATGTATGATAGGGCCTCTTTTTCCTCAGAGGAAAGAATAGGTCTTTTTCATACAAATTTCAAGTTGCACTTTCTTTCGTGTATTTGGTTGTGTATTCTCAATCATACAATATTTCTTATCTTACAGGATACCTAATGAAAAGGGTAAAATAAAGTGGAGCATGGTATCAAAATAAGAAGAAAGCCAGGCAGAAGATTATCAGAAAAAATGAAGGGGCTATATTAAAGTTTGTGAAAACATCAAAGTCAGAGTCCATGCCAGGGTCTTCAGATGTAAATTCTTCAAAAGCTAGTGCGGTTCAAAACCAAGAAGAAGTTGAAGTAATACAAGTACCTGATACAGATGACTTGCTGCGATCTCTAATTGGCAGTAAAAATTTGCCAGTTTCACATGCTTCTGCTGCGATTGCTAAAATTGACTTTGACGGCAACGATATTGGAAAGTGGCCTAAAAGTATAGAGTCAAACATACGATTGCTGTTGGTACAGCAAGGTCCTGAACTCATTCAACACATTAATACAGACTTCACTAAACAGCCAACAATATCACGCTTGGTTCAATCAGACACGGACGCTATCACATCGAAAGTATTGTCAAGGCGAAAAAGTAATGCGCACTTGGATGGCTTATCTTCCTTCTAAAGCATGATTGTTTTGCTTCTGTTGTCGTTTGTTTGAGAACGCACACTCACCAAATGCGTCGAAGTTTTACTCATCCGACGGATTTAACTTGCTGGAAATTGAATCCCAAAGTCTCCAATCATGAATCAAGTGCTCTACACAATCAAAATTTTTGCAAATGGAAGGAATTAGAAACAAGACTTCAAAAAGGACAGACAATTGATAAAAAAGAGCAAAAAGTTGTGGCAAGCAAAACTAAAAAATGCCATGAAATTCTAACCAGAATGTTTGATATAACTAAATTCTTAGCAAAACAACATTTAGCGTTACGTGGCCACAGAGAAGATGACACAAGTACCAACAGAAGCAACAGAATTGGTGCCTACGATCCTATTCTCAGAGAGCACTTGGTAAGAATAAAAATGGGCCAAAAAACTTCATTAACTTATATGTCACCTGATATTCAAAATGAAATTTTAGGGAATAAAGTTCGGCAAGAAATTACAGCTCAAGTTAAAAAGGGAAAGTATTATTCTATGATATTTGACAGTACCCCGGATAATCAGGAACTACGAGTAGTGGAATCTTTTATAGATTTTATCGAAACAAAAAGCAAAAATGCAGAAGGTATTAGTGAGATGATACTGATAGGCTCGACATTATGAACTGTAGAGGGCAAGCTTACGCTGCTACAATGTCCGAAAGACATACAGTGTGTCCACACACCTATGGGAGGTTCTACTCGCTGCTACAGGCAAAAGTCTGAAGAGGATCGAGGACACACTCTAAAGCGCAAGAAGCGATGCAGTAAAAGTGATACGAAATCATTACAACGAAATTTCGATAGCACTAGAAGAGCTAACTGAAACGGAAAAAAACTTGAATACACGATCGGACACAGGTATGTTGTTAGTTGCGATGCAATCATTTTCGTTTTTATGTTTCTTGGGCTTTTAGCAACAGGTGCTGCTTGAAGTTAATGATACCCAAAATTATTTGCAAACAGAGGGACTTAACATGCATCAGTGTGCTCACAAAATAAGCGCTTTACAGGCGGTATTGGAAGAGAAACGGCAGCAATTCGTAGATGAGGCTTTAAATTACGCTAAAAGTTTATGTGAAGAACTTGACATTTGTATTGAACCTCGAAAACAAATTAGAAGGCAACGTAAGTAGAGATGTTGGACTATCAAGATGATTTGAGACGAACAATGTTTTCTTCATTAAATTCAATATCTGCTGAAATTGGAATTAGGTTTCAACAGCTTCAGAATTTGGCAGAAAGATATGCCTTCCTAAGACCTGCAATAATACTGGACGTCGATGACGAATACAACCTCGACCGAGTTCTTCAAGATATCGACGAAGAGGAGTTCAAGCTTCTACGGGTTTTTGCAGATGCAGCAGACTGTAAAAAAGAACTTCTTGAGTCCGGCCCGCTGGGCTTATTAAAATTTATTTTTGAGCCCAAACTTGAAGGAGGATTACCAAACATTGTTATAATGCTGAGAATATTCCTCACAGTTGCTATTAGTAATGCCAGTTGTGATAGAAGCTTCTTTAAATTAAAGTTAATTAAAAATTATTTGAGATCTACTATGTCCACGTTGAGACTAACAAATTGAACTATCTTGGCAATCGAACAAGAGGTACATATTGACTTTGACTGTTGCACTAGAGAGTTTGCATTGAAAAAAACACGCAGAATAAATTTTTAATTTAATAAAAATGGTTTATTTTGAATGACTCAGATTTTTACTAACTTTCTTACTTAATCGTGAAAATAGAGAGGGACGGCAAATCTTGGGTTCGTCCCAAGCGGCGAAAACGAATGCTACGCCACTGCTCTAACTGAAGCCCTTGTATAAACTGAGTAAAAAATATTTAAATATTATCAATGCCCTAGATATAATAACCAAAAAAAACGCATATAAAAGGCGTTTCATTTACTTCTAAGATTTTTGTATCAGTTATCAGAATTTCTGACTTCTTTTTCTCACTGCTGATCCAATTTCAAGAGCAGCTTTGTCTAAAGTGCCACAGGATTTTGATAGAAGTACTGCAGATACATTGTCACGAGTAAAACAACAACGGTGCATCTCAGAGATAATATTGAACTGCATAGCATCCAAGTAAATAATGTTTCTGGCTGAAATACCATGTAGAATATTAGAAGTGCGTATTTATAAATTTTTGGAGTTGCTGAATCTTGGACTATTTTTAGTGTAATAATAATCCAATTTGTAGTAAAGAAAGAAAATTCTTATATAATTTCATTGTTCGACTTAACACATTTAATGAAAATTATGGCCTCCATGTATTTCCCTTATTTCATGTTTTGTCTCGTCGATATCGTAAAAGGTTATAACACGTGAACTGGATAGATAGTTTTTGCTAAAAATACTAGAAAGGTTGCCGATTGAAAATTCTCGGACACAAAACGGTTGCCCAGTCTTTTTAGTAGAAAAATATCACGTAAACATTCTGAATAAAAACAATTTAATCAATTGCTGCAGCTGCTTGGTTTTTTTACTTACTTATTAGATAGCGTTTATGTTTTATACCGGGTGGCTAAAAAAAAATATAATGATTTTTTACGTTAGGTAGTTCATTCTACAAAATTCCAATTGATTAACTAATAAGTTTATCTTTTTGTTTAGACGGTAGCTTTTAAAAAATGCATTGCATTGCATCGAAAGTTTGAAAACAAAAGTTGTCTTTAAAAAACAGTTGGAATTATTTTTAGTAAAAATCTCTTTTTAACAAAACATTGTATCAGATTTACAGTACCCGACTACGGTTACCATTTAAACGTTTTTGAGATAGAGGATTTAAAAAATGCAGTTTTCTCAATTTTTTTCAATCTCTAGAACAACTTATTTTATGAGATTCAAATTTACAGAACGAGTGTAAATAAAATCCATATACAGGGTGTTTGATTCTGATTTTATCTTTTTTGCACACAACTTTAATTTTCTATGGTTGTAGTGTAGGTGTATCCCCCTTTTTTCTTTCTTTCTACTCTTCTTTAAATCCACTCATTTTAACTACAATTGGCACGCTTCTCCTTATATTTTGTCCTTTGCTAGAGATTGTATAGCTAATTAGTCTATCATCTTTTCCAAATGTTTTGAGTGAGTCTTTGCACCATTTGCCATCGTGTAAGTCTGTTCATACTTTGGTAAGTCAGATCAGGTGATGGGATGGATCTATGCGGTTTACCGATAAGAAATATAAGAAGGTGTGAGTACAGGATAAGAGTCTGAATTAAAAAGAAAGAAAATAAGAGGTCGAGCATTTAAACAGCCCTCAATCGTAGCCATATCTTCGTATGTCAATTTAGCTTCCCCTGTAATTTTTTTCATGTAAAATTTAATTGATTTTACACCTGCCTCCCAAATTCCTCTAAACTGGGACGAATATGGAAGTAAAAGGTTTTTAGTGCATATAATTCCGGGCCCTACTTATAACGCAACACTGTATCACTACACTGAGTTCACAGCAAGTCCAAAGGTTCTACACGTTTGAGTCTTCTCACGTCTTGGGTAGTGTCCAAAAGCTGATTGGCTTCAGCATTGGTGTAGTTATGTAGTCGTTTTTCGTGTTTCTTGGCATATATTACATCCTCAATTCATTTCACGCGTAGATCATCATGGATATCCTTGTTGGTTACGTATCTGTATGCATTTGTAATTATACGCAGGAAGTTGTTCTGGATTCGTTGGATAACTTCGAGATTGGATTTTTTTAGCACAACTCCACAGCCGTACATCCAAATTGGTTTAAAGATTGCCTGGTAGATCAATGTTTTGGAACCTACGTTTAGTTGGAAATGATGCCCAATGAACCAATAGATTTTTCTTCTTTTGTGTCTAATTTGATCAGCTTTTTGCTTTACATGGCGTTTCCAATTTAAGAACAATAAAATTTAAAGACATTTTTATTAGTAGGTATGCGATGTGTACAAAGTGATTTTTTAATTGTTTGTCCTTTTTTCCTACCGCCATCCCTGTCTTTTGCTGTGCAGAAGAAGGTTCCTACCCTTTCGAGGACTTTCTTGTCTGTTACAGTATTGAAGCGGTTTCGAATTACCTCTGTAAATTGAAGATTACAATTAACCCTTTAACATCCATCTACGTAATAATACGTACTAACGTAAAATTTTGTTTATTTGCCTATGGTTTTTCACTAGTAAACGAGACGTTATGCTTTTGTTGCGTTGAAAGGCTAATCATTACAAAAAGCAAAAAGAATTTAGAAATTTATAAGGAATAACTAGTGAAAAATTATTTGTAAACTGATAAAACTGTAAACAGAAACGGTTTTACATAATTTTCTATTTAGTAGATTCAGTCGTATAGAGTCAATATAACTGTAACTTAAACAATAAGTATTTTCCCAAAATAATAGTTTTGATATATTTATAAACGTAGAAAAGGTTAAATTTAAAATTCTTAATTATTGTTATCCGTATGTACAATTAATATAATAAAAATAAATGCACTTACCTTGTGTTTATGTTGATAGTTCTTCAAACAAATGTTCACTACAAAAGTTCGCGGTATAAAACGTGCAAGGTGCAAACGAAAAATGAAATTCCGAATGGTTTTTGGTTCTACAGAGAAGATAGAGGGATGCTGGGGAGAATGTTCGAGCACTTTGTACCGTTAGCTTTTGCGAAGTAACGGATATTATAATAGGTTTCGACGGTTTCAGACAGAGGCATAAAATAACTATACCACTTCAATCAGTGCTAATTTCACCAGAATAAAGAAATAGGATATAT
>VTPC01004804.1:8438-24967 GCA_011009095.1 Ignelater luminosus
TTTTTTAGACACTCCCCAACAGAGAGAGATTTTACACAAAGCAATAAAATGATTTGGAAAAATAAATTAAACAATACCTTATTTCTATTGCAATATCTTCGGGACACCCAAAGGTTGGAAATATTGACTTTTGCTGCGTTGGTGATGACTACAGCAGACAGGAAACTCGAAGCACGAATTAATAAACAGAGTTTTTTACGAAACAAAGGCGTAGGTTGTCTAAATTTTAAAAGCCCTTCAACGAACGGTCAAGCGCTGCACTTACAAAAACAAAACGTCACAAACGTCCAAAGGCATTACTGGTCAGTACCAATTTCAAAGGTACAAAAAAGAAAACACGTAGACGAAGATTGGTCTCTCGTTTCTTAAATACTAGATGTTCAACTAAGAAGTCAAGATATTTGTTCACACAGTTTAAAGCACGATCGCTCCTCGATACGATCCCGGCAAGGCCGGTTCAAATAAACTTTAGTTAGTTAGTTTAGTTAGTTTGTTTTATTTATTTATTGATTTCTTTATTGTTTTGAGTTTGAAAATTAACAATATATATTTTTTAGATTCACGTTGTTTCAAAACCAGCAAAGACTATGGCTGTTCAACTTGTGGAAAGTCCTACAATAAAAAAACGAATTTGAGAAGACATATTGTTTACGAGTGTGCAAAACAAGCAACTTTTCAATGTCCTCATTGTGCTTATAAGTGCAAAAGAAAGGATAATCTAAAAAAGCATTGCGGTATAATTCACCAAGCTTTTTACAGTTGAATTATTTTTACTACTTTTATGTAAAGAGACTGTAATGATTTATTGAGATTTAGTGAGATAAATGTTTTAAATCAGTTGTATTTTTTTAACTATTGTCTAATTTACTTGCTGGTGTATCAACATGTGTTGTTATATTACTAATTTTGAAGAGAACTTGAATAAGTAATGTAATAGTATTTTTGTGACATCTAATAAATTTCTACGAAATTATTGTGATAATCTAAATTGTCAAATGCCGTCCCGATACTTTTCCTAAGTATAACTCTGACAGCATCACATATGAGAATAGTTAGATTTTTAATGGGCAGTTTCACTTAAGAGCACGAGTAATATCAGATTATAGGTACTTACAGCTGGTAATTATTGCTGCTAATTGGTTTCTTCTAGATTATTTTTAAAAGTCTTTTGGAACTGTTGGATTAATAATTTTGTCTGGTCATGTTGTTACTACCTTTTCTACTAATAGAATTTTAGCTACGGCTGATTGAGCGGCAACCATCTTTGCTTTGTTGAAAAACTAGTTAACTCTAGAGTCAATTCTTTCATTATCGTCAAGGTGTAAAGATCCCACGCTTTGGTGTGTGCTAAGGATCTTTTCTTCAACTTGATTGAAACATCGTTCCTGAGGTTGTGTTATGGTTTCGAACTTCGACTTCGTTAAATAAATATTCTAGTTTTATTACGGTGTGCTTATTTGGTATAAAATCATTTAGCAGGAACATTATCTTTAATTGATTGGACAATCGAAAGATAGTCTTTGGTTAAGCAAGTTTGCTCGTGACTCCTATTGCGGGGCGTTGGTGCCAGCGCAGGTTACCACAGACCTCAACTGTTCTATGTACCTATTTAAATTCATCGAATCCCTGTCGAGCTCTTACAAGAGAATTATTTACTCTCTCGCTTTGTGCTAAGGCTACTTCTACGATTCTTGAACTAGTCGCCAGTCTCAACGCTGCGCTGTTACTATACGGGCTAGATTCCATATCTGAGCTTAAATTCCTGAAAAGAAAGTATTAGATCCCGTTCAGGTGATTCAAAACAATTTTAAAGCCTCTCTGACAAAAAGATTTTTAACACTTTTGTTTTTTAGAATATTAGAGAAATAAATAACTGAGCATTATAAAATGTTGATGCAATGGTTTTGCACAAAAAGATGTTAGTAAAATTTAATTGTTATTATTTAGTTATTAAAGTATGTCTCATTGGTTTACTGTTATGTTTTGACTCCTTCTTCATTAATTGACTTCACAAATTATGTGTAATTAATAATAAATAAATAAATAATAAAATTTGTCTTGCCTTTTTTGTTTTCTACTTTTTCTATTGTAGTTTTTACTGCAGGGAAAGTTTCTAGCGGTAAGGATGCTAAAATATTCCAATATTGCTAATATCTGAATTTCCAAGCAATAATTTTATGTTTGTTTCTGTTGCAGATTCCGGTTTCCATTGTACCCGATGCAGTAGAGTCTACAAAAACTTAGGTTCATTAAAACGACACATGCGATACGAATGCAACAAAGAGGGAGAATTCACATGCTCAATTTGCAGCAAAACGTTTAAACATAAGCATAGTCTCAGAACTCATCAAATCACCCACTTTCCTGTCTAGGAAATACTAAAAACAAAGGAAAAATAATATTTATGTATGTTTTTTATACTTGCTGAATTTTATGTTTTATATCGTTAATGTATTTACGACTATACTTTATGCAATAAAACAGTGTAAACGTGTAAGAGTGATTAGTGTCCTCGACAACAGAAATTTTTATTAGTTTTCTCAAAGTATGTGCTTCCTTTTGGCTTCTATCTTGCATATAGAGGTGATCACTTCAGAGTGTTGCATTTGGCACTTGTTAATAAGAAACCATTGATATCTTTCGTCCTATCCTTCTGTGGTTAGTTATTTGACGACAGCTACATCATAGCAATTGTAAGTAGAATTAAGTCAGGAATAAAACTACACATTTTTTCAATAGATGGAAAGATTCCAGAACTACTTTCTTAGCCAAATTTGTCCTAAGCCAATGAATAACGATTTGTCGGTTTTGAAGCTTATCGTTTTTCCAATTGCACGCAGAATATTTTAGGTAATTTCGTTAACGTTCTTTCATTTATAAATCGAATACCTCTAATCGTGGCATTTTGCAGGACACTACAGGCAATTTGACGGGTTAGTGTTGAATCACATGATGCTAGATGTAAAATGGAAATTAATGTAAGTAAGTGCCTAATTTTTTTGCTATTGATGACTAGTAAAACGTAAAGTTTGATATTTTGCCTTTTACAGGTCGAGATAGAGATGAACATCAGGTGTGTAAATCTTACAAAGCAAAGTCAATATCATTATTCTTAAAATATGCATTCTCTACAAATGTCTCGTTCAATCATAATTGAACAAACTGAAAATTTACCGAATTACGTGGCAACGGGGTAGTCGACTGTCTTACAGAAGAATGTAACCTGACTGTGGCATTTGTTTATGTCTAGATTAACAACTCGTTTGTTCAGCGGCATCTATGTGTTTGACAGGTCAAATTTAATAAACTGTAAATCTAATTCAAAACTTACTTGTATGAGACATAGCTGTTCTAATGAAAATTTTTTGTTTTAGCTGCATCAGTGCCAGATATAGGACACTTTCCATGTCAGGATTGTGGTAGAGTTTATAAGACCAAATATACCTTGAACAGACATATGAATTATGAATGCTCCACAGCACCAAAGTACTACTGTCAAAAATGTTTTAAAGCATTCCGACACAAACATCAACTTCAACGTCATTGTAACACAACAAATAATAAACGATGTATAGATAGTTCCTTACAATAAACAAACAAAAAGCTTCTTGACTTTATATGCACCTTTTTCTTATGTAGATTCTTATAGGAACGTGTAGCATCGGACATAAGAGTTTTGTCTTCTTCCCAGCAAAGTTATTTTGAAGTTCTTCAATCTTTTCCCCTCTTTAACCGTGGTTTGGCGGTTAGTGATAGCGTAGAAGTTAGCTGACATGTTCATTATTAATTATTGGTGAACGATTGTCTACGTGATGGTGAAATAGCAGATGATAACTATAACTATAACTCTCTAGAAATATTTTGTACTAAAACGTTTTACGCGAACATTGATGAAAACCATAGGGAAGCCAGTTTTTAGGAATCCTCTGTGAGGTGCTGACATTTACAGGCTGGTGGTTGATTCCGCTACCGATGACAATGGAAAATGGTGGAAGGACATGCTGGAGATTGAAAAGTGTTGGTAAGCGATATATGGCTGATGGTATAGTTAGTGATGCCCAAAATGGTTCTTCTTACGTGCATGAGGTGTCAGCTAGTCTAGGAATTTTCTGGTAACCATATTTGTCGATTCTATGGAACGGTTGCGACGTTGGAATGGTGGAGCTCGTGATGTACAAGTAGGGCTTTCAATCGTGGGATTGCAGACAGACGATGTTGTGCAATTGGGTCTGTATTATAGACCTTGTATTACGAATTAAGATTGGCTACTAATACTAAACAGGCAATAGGGTAAACGCACCTAATTACGTCTAGCTCCAGTCGTCCACCAATGAATCAATTATTGTTTTATAAATAAATTATGGCACCATAAATAACGGGGATTTTTAGCTTTGTGTTATCTATCATCTTTTGTTCTAAGGATTATGTTACATTCATTCCGGTAAATAAAAGTTATATGTTAATTACGAGCATTTATTTACTGCCAGTACGTGATTGTGTTTACTACGACTGCCATTGAGTGCGTTTTTATTAACGAGAAACGGTTGCATTCTAGGTAAGATTTGCACATTTTTGTGGACATCTTCGTAAAACTTTTTGTTTGGTAAATTAAAGCAATGGTCCTTCTTGATATTTAATACAAAAAATCCTGGATTCTAATTAAACAAATGACGAAAATAAGGTAGGCAGAGTACCGGTATTCACAGATTCGTCTAGTCACCCGCTCGCCGCCTTTCACTGTCGTGCAGTAGGTATTCCACAATACTGAGATTTTATGTTATTGTTGCTCGACTTTTTAATTTGATTTTGTTGATTAGCATCCACATTTATAAATCTTTCCATTATTTATTTGATGGTTATTATTTTCTTCAAAAAAAAATCTAATTTTAGAAAGTCAACATGTCCAAACAACCAACTTAAGTGAAAAATTAACTTTTAAAGAGTATCATGTAGAAAGTAGGAATAAAATTCATTTGTTTATTAATTATTACTTATTTTGTATTTGCATGTATTTTTTAAAATAAATTCTTTTCGTTTCAATAAATCGTTTATGAGCAAATGCAAGAAAGGCATAAAATTGTTAAATTATTTTATGCTTATGGCGAATAACGAAGATATCGCTAAAACAGATTTAATTTGCCAAACATGTGATCCGAATGAAGCTTCCAAGAACGCCTATGTAATCATTTAAGAAATAATCATATATCACGTTTCTACGATGTTTATAGCTTTGTTTCTTTAAAGGGCGGCTACTAGGAACTTGACGGCGGATCTCTAGTAAATAGCGGCGGATTACGGGGCCAAAGTGTCGGTTTTAATGAATTATTTTTTTCTCATATAAATCTAAACGGTCAATGACTTTTGACGAATGAGTATGTATATCATTTAAATATGCATAACTATACAGAAAGTTTCATTGATAAATATTATTTCGTTTTAAATTTAAACGAATTTGAACTTCAAATATACTTTAGGTGGCAGAGGATTGGTGCTTTTACCCTAGTAATAAGATGTAACAGATGTACTACGTGAACAGTAGTTATTTTAACATCTATCTTGCCTTGTAACCTAGTACCTTGCAGAAGTTTATACGTTCGTTGCGGGATGTTAATTTAAGGGCAAGGAGGAGACGTCTCCATTGGTTTGAATGCGATTGCTGTTTCAGATCGTATACTCTACTACACAATTCAAGAAGGCGGCCACGGGTAGAATGTAAAAAAGAAAAACAAGTTGAGTGCAAGCAGTGTTTTGCAAAATTCTATTATAAATACGAACTGACGTCACATTATTTCGCTAGAAGACGTACTACTTCGCCACAGAATAAGTTTTAAATGATTTAGTCCTACTTTTTAATTACTACATGTACGTAAATGTAGTAAGATTGTTCTAATTAAATGATGCACGCAAGCTTTCGCGTTGTATTCATCTCAAACTGTAGATTTTATGCAAAATATATAATAACAAAGATATAATAATGAAAGTTCTTTTAGGATTATCGTGTCAGAGGACAGCATGGCAGGTCCGCCCATTTAAATGTGAAAAGTGCGCGAGATCTTATATTTCACCAAGCAGCTTGAATAGGCATCGGAAAATAGAATGCGGAAAGGAGAAAACATTTGCTTGTAGTTACTGTTCGTGCAAATTTTATTATAAGCACGAACTGCAGTGCCACGTTTACAAAACATAAGCGCCTTTGTTAAGAAATAGCATTCTTAAAAAGTGTTCCACTGTACAGGCGATTCTGAAGGTCATTTTAAAGTGAGAAACTTTGTATATTATGTAACTACATACAATAGAAATCGTAGTCGTATCTTTGCGTTTTAGTAACTAAAATTTGTTTATATACTTGAAAACACCGTCACATACAGATATTGCACATATGTTGGTATTTTTTTATACCTGATAGTTAAATGTAATGACTAACCACTGATCATTTCTTAGGTTACCAATAAAGTTACTAGCAATGCGGCTTTGAATTTTTGTTCACTCTGTATATGGATTCACAATTATGTTAAAGATTTGTGTAATTGTGATAAGGACAAAGGTGCATTTCAGATATATTAAGAATGAGTTTTATTTTATCTTGTTACCATTGCAGCATAAAAGTCACAAAAAATATCTAGCTGTTTGTCTAGCTCGAAGTCGGCCGCTTGTGGGCATGAGTAAGGAATGGACGACTGAATTCTTCAAGGAGAAAAATCTAATGGTAATATCGTTTAGAAATGAGTATTAGCTAAAATTATAAAAAATTAAGTTTGCGATATAAATAAATGTTTTAAAAACATAACAGTATAACTGTTTCGTGTAATTTGATGTAATTGTTATTTCATTTTTTAGTAAACATTGAATGAACTCGGTATTACAAGCTATTCTATCTACTAAATAATTACTTACAAATATATACCTCTGTTACTTATTACTTCTCAGATCTCTTAACAGTCAACCACTTTCGTTGAAATTATGAATATTCTAAAGGATTATTGGTACTAACACTTACATAGTTGCAAGCTGATTATACTATAAAATAGTGTGTAGTCGGATTTCCTTTTAAGTAAAAGTCATGCTAATATACTATTAATTGCAGGTTTTAGAATTCTGGACAAAGTAAAGAAACGTAAAAGGAAAGTGGATTTAAGAAAACCGTTTAGGTGCCCAAAATGTTATAAGACCTATATGCACAGATCAACACTGTATCGTCACACAAAATACGAGTGTGATGGAATCGCCCGATTCAGCTGCCCCTTTTGCAAGAAGGCCTACACCCAGAGTAACTCGCTGCAAAAGCACATTCGTATATTTCACTCAAATGTAATTATAATGTAAACGTAATTTGATTCAAGTTGATGTTATTAATCACTATCACGTGTGTAAATAATGTACACTTAATAAATTTTTTTTCAAAACTTCATTGTGTTGCATTGAAGTATTATTAAACTAACTGATGTTCAAACTCGGTGAGTCTTGATTCTTCAAAAAGAAGTACTGTTTAGCTTCGCGTGAAGATATTTTAAGCGAAACACTTAAAATTCCCAAACTGTGTACCAATTTGTTTTATAATCTTCCAAGCTTTAGGAAAACAAGACAAGAAGTGATACTAGGGAAATGAAATGTCATCGTTTGCATCTATTTACCAGCTGCCTTGTAATAGCATACTCTGTCAGATAACAAATGCACAAATTTATTTATTTATTTATTTTTTCACAACAACGTTGTTGTTCTTTGTTGGAGACATTTTTAGCAAAAGTTATCGTTCCAAATTTCAAGGTGGCTACAGGACGCTGAGTTTTAGAAAATCGAGATTAATCAAATTTACTTTCAGTTAACAATAAGTGATGTCCCTAACATAAAATACAAATTACATTAATATTTCCAATAATCTAGATGCATGATTGTACATTCAAGTATCATTAGAGCTCTCAATAATAAGTCACCGCAAGCTTTTCGAATTATTTAACGAGTTATTTCATGCTGAAACTGAAACAGAAACAATCGGGATGTTTTGACAGGTCACCATTTTGTTTTGGAACGTGTGCATTATAATTTGTACAGGATGGTGTCCTGCATCCATTTTGAGATTTGGAATAAAATTCTTTTGCTTACAATTTTTTATTTTGATCTATTTTATCGTACAATTTTTGTTTTAGATCTTACCGAAGATAGTATAAGACAATTTCAACTCACGACGAGAGTACCGGCAAGATTTCAGTGCAACAGGTGTCATAAACATTACAAAAATAAATATATCCTGAAACGCCATTTGAAGTTTGAGTGTGGTGTACCTCCTCAGTTCTTCTGCAATTATTGTGATCATCGAGCGAAACGAAATTACGAGTTGACATTGCACGTTCGTGCAAAACACGGTGCATGTATCTAACACCATCAATGTAAATAAATAATTTTCGACATCAATAATTTGTTGTTCATCCTGCTTTTGTGTTTACAGATTGCAATGTGATTCTAAACATGTATAAGTGATCTACCTCTTGACTACACATAGGTATTGTCTGATGAATATATCACACGCTTGGTTGCATCGCTTTTGTTGCTTTCCTTTAATCAATCCAGCGTCCGTTCTCTGCAAGTCGGATAGTGTGTTACGGACAAAACTGGGATTAGTGTCCCATCGGGATCGCAACAATATATAAAATCGGTACGCCACATCTAATGCTAGTCTTTATACAGTCGAAGACGGGTCGTGGACGAGGAAGGCTTAGAGCTGGCGGTAGGCGGTAATAATAATGCCAGAATCTTAAGAGGTTTTGAGATCGAGAGGGCGCTAGTTGCAGTAGAAAGTCGGTGATCTAACTTCGAATGGAAAACCCTATAGCTGATTTTCATATCTAGGTCAGTAGACGAGATGTCTGCCAGGATCGAACGGCAGCGCAGGTTCGAACGATACACAAATAAACGAAATAGAGATTGTACTGCACTCTCTTTAGATACTTACTTCTCCAATGGGGGATTAAGCTAATAATATGTCGGTATGTGAAGGTCAACGTCACCTGGTTCCGGAACAGCTGATTCCTGAAATACTCTATAAGTATGCTTATGATACAATAAAAGCCAAAAAATAAATTAATATAATCTATTAGCATACTATTGAATGAATACAGGAAACTGGTTACAGCGTTCCTGGTTACACTGTTCGAAAAACTTGTACACAAACATATATAAATGCAAGATAAACGAGTAAAAATACATAGCATGAATGAGATAACACGGGAAATACAAACAGTAGCGATAATCTAACTGGGTTCGTCACCTGCAGGTATTTTACATTTAACTTTGGATCCAGATATTTATTCAAATAAATCGTTGAACATGAACAATTTGAAAAAGTTATAAACTAATAAGAATTTACGTTATCAGAACCTAACATAAATAAACGATCAAGCCAAGAACTGAATTCCTAAGTTTTGTTCATAAATGCACAAACTAATAAAAAAGGGTGATAATATCTCGGAACAAGTTCGTTACGTTACAAATCGATAAATAATAGGTTCCTATTAACTAAACAATAGTATAAAGCTTTTCGCTACTGTGAAGCAATACGTCGAGCTTTTCAGTTCTGTGAAAGATCTCATAAGGTTCTTCACCACTGTGAAGCGATGTTTCAGTAACCTTGGCTGTAGGGTACTTTTACCCACAGCGGCTGGTGACGAGACGATATTATGCAAGTGTATTCGCAGATAATTGCGTCTGTACATTGACAAGTTATATGTGTTAACGTTACTTTTTTATAAAAGATAGTTGGAAAAGGGTAAAATTATTTACCGTATAACCGGACTAATCCAATAGAGAATCAATTTTTTGGCACAGAAAACACTTAACTCACGTCACTGGTTCACATAAAGTTTAACTTATAGGAATGAATTATCTTTAAGTATCTACAACGAGCGAGGCAGTACAAATCTCGTAGAAATTTGATAAAATATTTAGGTATAACGAGAAAGACGATACGGTAGTTTACTGAGAGTTCGATGTGAATTCGTTTGGTAGGTCCGCCGGGCGGGAGAGATTTTTCTTGAGAGATGCGTTACCATAGCGACACGTCTGGTATATTCCAGGGATTGTCGATAGCATATTTAGCTATGACAGAAATTATTCACGATGCTTTCACTCAGGCAAATTATCACTTTATAGAAATTAGTCAACCACTTGAACTAGTCGATAATTCGCGAAATTATTCTAAGCTTCACATATAAAGAACACGGAGGACACGTGTTTCTTCGTCGATAACTCTTGTTGAACTCCGAGTTCTTTTGCGGAATGCCCAATTTCCAACCCCCCGAAAGGGTGTCTAATAAATTATTGGATGTTTGGCATACATGACGACATGACAACCAATAAAATAGTGCGAGAAAGGAGTGATTTAACTAGAAATTCGAACGTTGCACTCTGCAATTGTAGGAAAATAAATCTTGTCCGGGCCAGAAAAAGTGACGGTTGTAAGCAACATAAAACTAAACGATGAGAATGCCAAATTCTGTGAAATGCGTAAATTAAATCTGAAAAATACAAATTTAGAGGTAGTTTTATTCTATGCAAAGCCCTAATGTATCTCTAGTTGAACACAGAAATAATTTTTATAAGAAAATTCTAAAAGAAAATAATGTTCCCAAGCCATAAATCTAATAATGTCAAGAGACATTAAACCAAGGGGCTTTTATGCTATAGAAAGACGAAAAAATTAATTTCTATAAAGAATAACGTATTTACAATAAGAAAAGATTGAAAATAATAAAAAGATATTTTGTTATTCACCGAAGTTAATAACACGTTAAGGGAAAATTTTATTATTTCTGAATTTTCCCAACACGTTCTGTGCAAGTCGGGTAGTGGAGGGCCGATTGTATAAATAAAAAAATTGGTAGAATAGTAGACTCCTCATATATGTAGAAGATTTCTCAAAACCGTACGTTGTTCTCGAGAAATCGAAAAAACAAATTTGAAATGAAGAAATTGACACCCTGTGTCTTGAAGACAGTGTACTTGACTGTATAAGGTTAAGTTTTACGACTGTGAACACATCTGAAATATGGTTTAATAGTATTAAGTTTGGTACCGACTATAACGAACATCTAAGATATAAGAATCTACAATCTACCTATGATAAATAATAATTGAAATATATTTTCTAGATATGAGCAAAGAAGTAGAACCCTTCACTTGTACGAAGTGTGGAAGATGGTACAAATGGAAAACGTCGTTGGTTCGTCATCTCAGTAACGAATGCGGAAAGGAGCCGAAACATAAATGTAACTTTTGTCCGTACAAAACGAGACAAAAAGGGAACTTTCAAAGACATCTATCTACTGTGCATAAAATGTCATCTTAAATTAAACAAAATGGTAAAAGAAGGTCATTCTGTGATTTTGTACTTGCTCTGACTATAATTAGTAGTTTTTAGTACCAGTGTAGGATTTCTTAATAAAATTATAAGAATGATGTGCCCCAGTTTGTATTTCTTTAATTAAATTGCAAATTCAAAGTTCATAACTCATTGCTGCTTACCCCAACGCAACCAATCATCTTACGTAATGTGCTTTTTGTTTACATCGAGTACAAAGGCATACTTCAGTATGACAATTCGAATTAAGTAATTTGTGTATTCGTAACATTATAACAGATATACAACAGGAAGGCATTTGGTATTAACTTCAAGAAGAACGCTAACGGGTCACAAACGCAAATTTAGTTCTTGATCAAAAGTTGATGCATGTATGTACATATGTGTTTGCATGTACGGGTAATAATTATAATAAATAGTAGTAGTGGTGACAGTAAAATAACCTGAGTGATCTGTATCTAATGTCATGTATGGTTAATTCTGTTTCAGGTCGTCTGGCATCACGACGATTGAGAACCTTCAAAATGCAAATTCACGATAAACCCTTCAGGTGCTTCAAATGTTCAAAGTCGTATAAGTACAAACCAAACCTCCGGAGGCATATGAAATACGAATGCGATGGAATTGCCCATTTTGCGTGTCCCGTGTGTCGTAAAGCATACACGCAACGTACTTCTGTTCGGCAGCATTTGCGTTCGAGACATCCTAACTATGACTTAGTTTATTAATTAATGCTTACGTAATAATAATATTAATCAGTAGCTATCATCATTTACTTATAAATAGACTTAGTGTGTTCATTTTAGTTTTAAGGAACTAACTATATTAATTAATCTTATATTTATAGTGCTAGAAATTAAGCCCTCTTGAATTCCAAAAATGCATTTTAGGATAGGAGCAAACAGCGACTGTTAGTTATATGACATTAAATGAAAATAAAGCGATCTGAAGGATGGGTTTCGTTATTGACTGATTTATCCCCTAAGTGCGTTATCGTGGTATAGTACATTTCACGATAATCCGGACAGACTTCTTAAGTGGCAATAAACGATTGATTCAAATGGTAATCGTCAGATACGATTAACGATTAGCAATTATGATTGTTCTTGAATTTTTAATTTTATCTTTCTTTCATCAATCGATTAAAATAAAATTATAAAGTGCAATCTGTGCAGTGAAGCTTATTCCTTTTCACAATCTGTCAACAAATCTACCAGCTAATAATTTTAGATTGTAGCAAAAGTAATCAAAAACGTGAATTTCAGTTGCAGAGTTCACCAAGAATAACCACTTTGGATTGCTTTGTGCTAATAGTTGCATTACGTACATCGAATTAGGTCGCACAGATGACGTTCGAATTGAAGACCGCCACCAATATTTGTTAATTACCATTTATCATATCTAAATATCACACGCGTTTCAATTATTAGTTATATTTGTAAATACCTTCACTTTTAAAGATATTCCAACGTTTTTCAGGTACAAATCATTATTTTATTAATTTTCTCCTTTTTCAGAATTTCTGATTGTTTATTTTTGGGTGGTAGTACTTAAGTATAGATAGTTTTCTAAATAAATAGACTCCATATTAAAACTGTTTATTTTAGGTACTCAAGAATCTCCGCTGAATTGGACTTCTCCACCAATATCAGTAACGACTTTCATATGTCATAAATGCAACAAAACTTACAAATCCCAACAAACGCTTAGAAGACACCTTTACCATGAATGTGGCCAAGATCCTAAATTTGAATGCCAGTTCTGCATGAAGAGATTTAAAAGAAGGGATCAGCTACAAACACATGTGCAAGAAAAACATTTAAAAGTTTGAAAACATGTTGAAAATTAGTTGTTTATTGTTACATGAGATCTTCTACGTAATAAGAGATTCTTTTGCTGTGCAGACTGTTACAATATTTTTGTGTATTAGGCTTAAGAAAGTTGTAAACCAAGATGTCAGAAATGCCATTAAAGAGGTATGGTCTCCATTCTTAGAATGAATAAAGTTATACTGCCTCTAGTCTCGTACTTTTATTTATTTATGTTTCCAGATTTGAATGTTGATGGTTTTTAAGATTAGATTCCTGTTTGAAGACTAATTTATGTAGATTCATTTTTTTACAATGACTGAAGCTTGAAGTTTTAAATTAAATTAAATTATCTGTTCTTGTTTTTAATTTATGAAAAATAACTCCAAAGCTTTTGTAACCAATGGTTAAAATACATGTGCATAGAAATATTCTTTTGTTAAATGATTTTTAAAACACGTCGAAGAGGCAGAATTATCAGTTTGACAAATCGGCACCCATTTGGATAGAAGCGTTACTATACTGCAAAGGCGTTGGAAGAACTGCTCTGATAAAGGTATTCTGTCTTGTTTTAGTATCACTAGCAAAATCTGAATCACTAAATGCTTCTATGTTGAAATCTTGGTCAGCTTTATACAGCAGTCCCTAATTGACTGTTCCTTTTAAATATTTGAGTACCTTCTACACAGCTTTCCAGTCGGACAGCTTGGCACAATCCAAATTTTCAGATAACACACTAACAGCATAAGAGATGTCTGGACGTGTGGCAACTGCAAGGTACATAAGATTCCCCACAGTTTCTCGATATGGATACTTGCCTTCCAGTAATGAATTCTCTTTATTCTCTTCTCCTCTTTCACAGGGTGTTGAGGCTGGATTTGCATCAAGCATTCCAAACCTTTTCAGAATTCTTTTCGTATATGCAGCTTGATTAATAAAGAGTGAATCATCCACTGCAGTAATTTGCATCCCAAGAAAGGACTCGAGTTAAACTGTTTTTGTAGTTTCTTCATAAACTCTGCTACATCTTGGTCATCTGTTCCAGTTAACAGACCTTCATCTACGTAAATCGCAATCAACAACTTCTTTTCATTTTTTATTCTCATAAAAAAGGATGGATTTGCCGTACTGTTTTTCAAACCTTGTGTCTTCAGGAAGTCAACGAAACGTTTCTTCTAACATCTTGAAGCTTGCTTCAAACCATAAAGATTTCGATTCAATTTGCAAACTTTCCCAGTACCATCTTCATAACCCCCTGGCTGTTTTATGAAAACTTCCTCTTGGAGCCTGCCATATAAGAAAACAGTCTTCATATCAAGCTGCATTGGTTTGCGAGTAGCCTTTTGTCATCGGCCTTGCTTTGAAACGGTCTATACTTCCATCAGCTTTTAACTTTAGTCGCAGAACCCTTCTGTTTGACACAGTGCGTGCCATCTTAAGCATTGCAGCATTTGAAAAACTCAAACTTATGCAGTTAGATGTGAAGACTGTTTTCTTATATGGCAAGGTTCAAGAGGAAGTTTTCATGAAACAGCCAGAGGATTATGAAGATGGTACTGGGAAAGTTTGCAAGTTTTTTCCCTTCTGGCAACTCAATCAAATTCCATGTTTGGTTCTTGAGCAAAGATGCCATCTCTTGATCCATGGCATTTTGCTACTGTTTTGCCTTTTTAGATACCATGGCGTTACACTCAGCCAACAGAACATAGTCATGTAAATAACTTGATTTTTGAATTCTTCGCCCACTTTTTCGTAAGTCTTCATTTTGTTCTGTCAGATTATTTGAATTGCCATCTTGAAGATCTAGTTTCTGGGTTCTGCATTCGGACCATCAGAAGCTGAACTTTCATAGCAAGTGGCTTTATCATTAAGTCAGCTCTCTTTTGCAGTATTTGTTCGTTTTTGAAGATGACATCACGAGACAATGCAACTTTATCTTCTGTATCTATCCAGACTATCTAACCGTTCATTTCACTGCAGTATCTTACTACATACCCAGAAACACTTTTCTTGTTCCGTTTACGCCTACATTGTCTTGGCACATGTATATAAATTCAGTACCAAACTCTCGAAAATGATCAATGCTTTCATATTGCTTTCCGGACCACACTTTCATCGGCGGTGTTTTGTCTTTGACTGTAGATGGGCCCATACCATTGATAACATGCGCTGCAGTATTCACAGCTTCTGTTCATAATTTGATTGGCACTTTCATAGCGTGTATCATTGTTCGAGCACTCTTAGCTGACTTGCCATTTTACCTTTCTACACAACTATTCTGTTCAGGAGTGTAAGGCATCAAATTGATTCCTTTAGATTCTAAAACAGAGCGAACATCTTTATTATTAAACTTCTTACCTCCATCACATAGAAATTTTTTGATCGTGTGTCCAGCTGCATCAGCTTTATTTAAGAATGCTTTTACACAATCCACCATCTCTGCTTTTGATTTCAAGAAAAATACTCGTCGATATCTTGAATAGTCATCCTTGAGGCATAATAAAGATTTTGCACCTCTAACCGAGTCTTTTGCATTGGTCCACACACATCACCATGAATAAGCTCACCTACGTTCTGAGGACGATTCTTTCTTTCGTTGAAACTTTCGATGCTGCTTGCCATATACACAGCCTTCACAGAACTCTTCTTCCTCTTGAATCTCGATTTCATAGTTTTTTAGAATTTTTGTGACGTATCGTTTGTTCTGGTGACGCAGGCGTTCGTGCCATAGTTGCACTGTATCTTGCACTGATGCTACAAATACTCTGGCAGCTGTTTCTGAGAAACACACTCATTGCTGAAACATGCAAGCCTTTTGTGTTTTTTCTACCAGTCATTTTAACAATACTGTCTTTAACTAAGGAACAACCATTTTGATCAGCTCTGAAATGATATTCTTTTTCAATAGTTTGCCCAACAGAAAATAGATGTCTGCCAATATCTGGTACATACCATACATTTTCCAGATGATTTTTCATCCATTTGCCTTTTACAAACATCTCAACATTTATTATGCCATGTCCATAAGCCAATATCATTTTGTTGTTTCCAAACTGTCTTTAATTAGGGAATAACCATTTTCATCAACTCTGAAATTATACCCTTTGTCAATAGTTTACCCAACAGAAAATAGATTTCTGCCAATATCTGGTACATACCATACATTTTTCAGATGATTTTTCATCCATTTACCTCTTACAAACATCTCAACATTTATTATACCATGTCCATAAGCCAATATCATTTTGTTGTTTCCAAACTGTCTTTAATTAGGGAATAACCATTTTCATCAGCTCTGAAATGATATTCTTTTTCAATAGTTTGCCCAACAGAAAATAGATTTCTGCCAATATCTGGTACATACCATACAT
>VTPC01004805.1:0-35790 GCA_011009095.1 Ignelater luminosus
TTTTTTACACGTAAGCTAGATAGTTAATAAAATCTTTTAATTTGTTGCTACTTATAACCTTTTAATTAAGGGATTTGTTTCTTTTTGTTGCCATAACTTAAACGGTCTAGATGTATTGTTGATAACGTGGCAAAATTAACATTTTTATATTAATATTGATGAATTCAGGTATCTACCGTATCCACCGATTTGTTTTTGTCAAAGCTTACTCTTCTCTTGTGAGATATTTTTTTGTTAATCAACTAATAATCAAGTGTATTTTATTATTTACTGTGTCTTCCTCCTTTCAGCTATTGTAAATATGTTTGTGCACCTTGACGAGATTATACAGGTATTGTGAACCAGATATTTGAACCAGTAAAAGGCGAGCTGCATAAGTAACTTCCCTTTTGTTTTTTTATGAGCAAATTTAGATACATCAATACGAAATAGAGTGGAGTGCAAAACTAAGTTAAGCAAACCGCTGTGAATTGTTTAAGCAAAAATACTAAGACTTTAGATATTATAAACTTTCTTGGTAAGTTTAAAAAGAGCTCAATGTATAGAGTATGCATTGCCATCAGGGTGTTCTATATGTATATTTTGTATGGAGAGTTTTCTAGTGAGAAACTATACCAGGCAATGCGACGGTTATGGCATGATTTCTGGCGCCCATGTCGAAACCTCGCTTTTTCCGACCTTTTGAGCACGACCTTAGTCTGAGCGGGCATGAAGGGCACTTTTTCTGGTTTTGCCTGTTGCCTTGGCTTTTGTCTATCAATTCGTCATCTATTGTCTGAGATATTAGCCGTGCATATATAGCTTCTTGTTTTTTACTTTTTCAATATTTTTGCATTTTACAGCAAGATTTCCTTATTTGATGTTTGTACGGTGTGACTTTACGTCTTTATTTATTTCCCCAGCAAGTTTTACTCTGAAATTCTTTGTTATTAATTTATAATCGACGTTTGTTTTTTCTTGGGAGTAGTGTTTTCTCACAGTTTTTGTAAAAGCATCGTGGAAGTTCTTCTCTTTTCTGACTATGGTTATGTAATTTTTTCAAATCCACTTCAGGTCTGATATCTGAATCTCCTTAACTGCAATATTCTTAGACGACTTTATGTTAACACTTATCACTTATATGTTGTTTCCACAAAACACCACATCAATTCTAGCATTTCTTGTTGAGTTAACGGGATTTTCAGTTTATTTCTAACATCTCTTAATATCTTTACATTACCTTTTGTAAGTAAATCTAAAGGCGGTCCGTTTTAAGATTGTTGATTTTGGTTTGAGCTCTTCTCCCTGTCTTCTATTGAGAAGAAGAATATTTTTACGCCACCAACTGGCTATTTTAATCTGAACCAAAGGATCAGCACTACCAAACTTAGAGCATCCTTCAGGTAGTCTATCTGTATCCAATCCATAAGTATGTTTTCATGGCTTAATTGACTTTTTTTAGTGATATAGCTACTGTTGTCATTTAATTCATTCTAGCAGAAGAGCTGATCTCAAGCCTGCAGTTCAAGTTGTTATTCTGCAATAGGCCTAGTATGATGACCATTTGCACTGATCGCATTACGTAATTAAGCAGTTTAGTGATTTAAAGACTTATTTTTAAACTTGTAGAAATTATTCCAGTAACGGAAGAAAAACAATTGGTACCTACCGTTCTTAGAAAAACAAGGACAGGATTGGGATCCCTGACGCTGTATTCCTGATACTGAAGCCTCTCCATTCGGAGTAAACAGCATTAGTTCATATAAGGATGAATGTCAATCTTTTGAGAAAACCTTGCATTTTCCGTCAATTTCTTCTTAAAAAATCTACTTTTTATGATTATGATTAGAATGATTCCTAATGCCATTTACGTAAACAAATACATTTTTATCAAGTAAGCAAATGTCTTCATTTGAAGAATAATATTTGAATCCGCGCATTGAATCTAGATTCTGATCTTGTTCGTTAGCTTTACTTTTCTTTTACTAAAGTAAAACACTTTGAACTTTTATACTACACTATTTAGCATAATTTAAAATAATAATCAGTGACACTACTTGATACGACTTTTAAACGTGGTTTCCACATATTAATTAACCACTTAAACGTGTCCGCTTGTATACGTAATGTAAAGAATAATTTAAAATCGTTACGTAACTACACGTCGGTGGTTGTAACTTCATACATATTTTATAAAACCTTTATTCAGGAACAGAAACGTGTAGTAGATACGTACTTTGTTTTAAGTACATCTGAATTCAGGTCGTTTCGTGATGTTCAGCCATAACCACCCTCTCCGGGTGCCATGCAATTTTGACCACACCAATTTGTTCAACGCGCCCTTGCCCCAGCCAGAATCTTTGATCTGTAGAAGTGAAAGTTCAAACGATGTTACACGAAAAGAGAGAGAAGAAAAAAGATAAAATAAAATAAAAACGCAATTTTATGTTTTCCTTATCTGCCCAACAACAATAATATTGTTAAAAAAATGAAACACGGGAAAAATCGGAATTGTCGATTAGTCGGATATAAAATGCGACAAAGATATTAATGGGGATGTTGAGAAAAATATTCTGTAACCGTCGTACGTGATCATAAAAAACCAATAAAGCACTTCCGAATCCAATATAACTTTAGCCGTTACGCAATTTGAGTAGGAAAACAAATTTTATGACAGCAGTAACCAATATGTAATTTGACCCGAAAACAAGACGCCTCATGAATGAAAAAGCACCACCGTCAAAGAAAAATCAATTGCAAATTATACGTTCCTATTTTCTTTCTGGAATTTCTCACGCAATTCCCTCCTAAAAGTAAATACACTCCCAAGCATATTTTTGTAAGGTTAGAGCTTTGTACATTATGCAAAGTATATACGTGTGTGTACGCGAATGAAACAACGGACAGATATAAAGGTTCTGATTTCATCGTGATAGTCATTTTCACGAAGCAATTAGTTTTAATTATGTAACTAGAAACCGTAAACTTCCAAACAGGTGATATATAAGGCGTCCCTAATTGGGCAGGTAGACAGCAGCTATTCCATAGCTCACGCAAAATGTAGCTGCTGTGGTAGAATTTCGTTAAGGGTTATGTGAAAATGGATGACGCACTTGTACGCCTATGTAATAAAGGGGGAGAAATTTTTGAAATAGCACAATTTATTTACATCCTAAAATACACACCGTGTACACCTACTGAATATGCCCTGCGAGACGACGTAAACCTTCATACAACCTGGCTTTATATGCTTAAATACGCTTTTAGTATAAGAAGGGATAGAAGACGTTTGTAGTTTTAGGTAGAATTTAACACGATCGTGACCCGTGCAGAGTTATACAACTCAAATAAACAAAGATAAAAAGGGAATATTGATACTTGATGCATTTGTAATTTATACTCTAAAAATTTCTGATGAAACTAACAAGGAAGTCTTGAAACCTTTCCGATGATAAATTCGTTCCAAAGGCCCAAATAGCAGGGTTATTACTATAGAGAATTATGGAGAATTTTAATGTTTTCTTTCTATTTTCATATAAATTAAAACGCTGACAATACTGTCTTTTCGTGAAAAACCTTTTAAAAGTATCGTGAAAAATTAGAAAGAAATCCCAATACGATTTCTTTTGAATTTTGTGACGTAATCCGTTACGGTAGAATCCGTCGGGCCAATAAGAAGATATCATCCATTTGTATGTATTAAACTGTAAGAACTTTTTGCATTTTCATACATTTATTTTCAATAAACTTTTAGATTTTCCATAAAGAAAATTTTAAAATTTTTTCCTCAGGTTATTCACAATTATTGAACTATTCGAATTTTGCTTGTCCTTCTTGATAATCCGTAAGCTTTCCTCCACCATTAATTGCATTTTTGTTAAATTCCATTTGATATTATTATATTTGTCTTTTGTTCCTAATTGTGCAAACAGTATTTATGCATTGGTCTCTCAAAAACAGGAAAGGAGTTAGATCTGGTCAGTATCTGTGCATAGTCATCTCAAAAGAAGTAAAAAAAAGTGAAGCAGTGAAGATTAGTTTTTCCATTAAAAAAACAGAAATCAGTTGGTAACTACATTCGTTTCGCCTAAGAGTATTAAGCAGAAGAGAAGATAAGGCTAAGACACCTGCTTATAAATTGGGGTTTCATAAAGAAATGTAGTCTAACCCACTTCTTTAATTAGAGCTAGAGATTCCTAAAGGAAGAACTAAATCAGGATAAATAAATCGAAAAACAATAGAAATAGGAATGCTCAAAGTAAAGATTCAGAGATGTCAGAACGAAACAACGCGACTTATGTTTCAGCGCAGGAAGAGCATAAAGCAGTAGCAGAACAAACCTAGCTACATAGTAACTATATATTTTTTGAACTAGGAAATTTTTGATAAAAATGTACTCTTTTCAAGGAGATAAACTAGGCTCAAAAGCCGTCCAATAGATGCTCAGAAGGATGTTCAGAGATGTTCAACCGGGTTGGTAGAAGGAGGGTCTACAGAGACCGCAGAATTGCAATGTCAGCTCCATTTTTTTCTAATTTGAAACTTTAGAATCAAGGCGACGTTTTGGCGCAGCAAGGGCCAGAATAGTTGAACCACGAAGACAGCATTATTTGTTTGTTTGGAAATAGAGGGATTTAGATGTAAATGTATTATAATAGAGAAGCTAAACTGGGATTAGAAACAATCTCAAAATGTTGCTAATAAATGATCCAAATATTGCTGCTCAGAACTGTGCCTTCCGCTTTCAGGGGCAATTATAGCAATTTCCAAATTAACTTGGGCTATCATTTATTGGTCCAGTGTTTCTAAATTATCTTCAACCATAGTTTTTTTCTAAAAGTAAAATGATGTTTTGGGCACCTTCATGTGATATAGGCATCATATTCATTCTCGTTGTACAATTTACTATTCTCAAAATTGAAAATTAAACATAACACTTGCTACCGCTAATACTAATGACGTTGTGTTTCACATGATTAGCTTTTCATCAATTGCCCCTTCTATCTGAAAACCGTCTGTATTGTTTTAGCGTGCTTGAGTAACACCCTTTGATGATTATGATTATTCAATACATTTGGCAAATCACGGATGTGCTACTCACTTTCCTTGCAGAGTTACTGAATTATTCAATATTTGGGCCGCCTTGGCATTCTGTTCATACTGTTCTCTTTGCCTGTTCAATGCCAAAGAACACATCCTCTACGTTGTAGTACAATCTAAAATCTTACTTTCTTGCTACAAAGGTACCAAGCTAATAATTCTCCTGTAAAAGTACATTTGTTTTAGTGAACCCAAAACTCACGTTAAAATAAGTGGTGAAAACAAAACAAAAGACCTGACAAAAAGGATAAAATCCCTTTTGAACAAAGAAAAGCTTGTGATGGCATACCACATAATAGCAAGGTCAATTACTAGAAACTTCGAAAATTCCATGTGGGTAGGTCTTACTTTTTGGGAAAACTTTGCAGAACTAAAAGAAATCTTTAATATTTTAATAGCAATATACTTATTTTTATCTTGGAATAATATACCCGATTATTTATTACTTAATAAGATAATCACATAATAGTAAATAAAGTGTTCTGTAAAATATTGCTGCAACTGGAGCTTTTCCATCTAGGATTTGATTATTGAACTTTTGGACTAGATTCGATTTCCTTTAGACGTAGCGTTGCACTAAACCACCATTATTTAACAGTTGTATGTTTGGATTTTGGTCTGTCTACATGTTTTCTTAGCAAATCTGCCTAGGTCTCGATTGATGTTATCGATGCTTAGGTCCCTGTAGATGCTTTCGTTCCTACAGTACCAGAGGTCGTTGACGATATTCCTGAGCTGGTTTGAAAGATTTCGGCTTTTAGATCTGTCTTTGTTGCGCTAACAGATTGTTATTTTTTATCTGTTATTTAGGGTTTTTAATTTTTCTTTCAGAAGTGTTCCTGAAGGATATTTTTTCCATTTTTCTATTTGTGAAGTTTATATGAGTCGTTTCAGTCTGATACGTCCATTTGTGAACATTATTGATGACTCTCTGCAGTTTTTGTGTTATTTCTCCTACGGTTACTACAATAGTTTTACAATACGGTCTTACTTTTAGAATCTTTCAAAATAGTGTTCATCATAATTCCACTTTTCCATACTTAGGAACTAGTCACTAAAAATGTCTTGCTGTTTCCTTCTAGAAGATTGGTAAATGCATTATTTTGCCAATAGCTCGACGTCTCTAGCGAATCGTTGTCCCTTCAACTTGTACTAAATCACAGGAAACACTCCGAAGTCACAGCAAGTGAGATCAGAACTGTAGCTCTAGCATTTGTAACTGTTTTCTCCAGATATTTTTGAGTAATATAGACGCAATGTGTCGAGTATCCTAATGAAAGTGACGCAATCTTGCACGTAACTCTCTGAGCCTGTCAATGATTCAAGATAGACGAATTTGCGTATACCATGAGGCTATGACTGTTTTCTAAGTTTCCAGCACCATCCGGGTTACTATAAAATACAGTTATAACTCTTTTTTTGCTGATCATAATTTGTGAACTTGCACTGGCGTAAATTCTTAATTCTCATCTTTAAACATCTTCACTTAGTCTTTGCTTTGAGTGGCAGGTCGTAATAATGCAGCCATGGCTCATTCCCTGTAAGGACGCTGTTTACATAATGAGATGTCCTAGATTTTAGCATTATTTCACACCACTTTACTCTTAGAGTCTTTTGTCACTCAGTAAGATTGCGTGAAACTCAGAGGATGCAGACTTTTCTTCTTTGAAATGATCATGTAAAATTTTATAAACAATCGCAATTTTATGTCTCCTGTATTTGAGATATGTAATTCGCTCAACTTTTGGCAATAGTTTTCTTAGCTGTTGCTATGTTTTCTTGAGTTACTGTTTTAGAAGGTCGTCCCAAGCGTGAAAGCTAAAATTTTTTTGCTGAGACTCTCTATGTTGTGCTTTTAAACAATTGTCTTTCGATACATATTTTACTTCTTTTAAACTTTCATCTATGCATAAGCACATTTAGAATTATAAAAAATGAAAAGGCGAATTTCGACGACAACATGATTGATGTTTTTTCGTTGATTATCGGAATGCTACTGAATTTAGATAAACAACCTTCCACAAGTTTTACTCCATTGCAACATATTTTCCTATATTGCACAATTTGCGTAGTGGCCTTCCGCGTCTACCTCTTTCAGTTGCGGTGTTGATTCGCTTTGTTTTACTAGAAATGTTCTTGTTAGATATGATCTTAGTAGCTGGTGTATTATTTAGGCAACGTCTGCTCTAATTTGACCCATTGAGTCACAACCAAAAAGGCTAACAAGTATGTCGTTTTCTCTTCAAGTGCTCTTTCAAATAAATTAGTAATTGTGTGCATTTAGTTTAGTGTCGTATGATCGTTTCTGAATCCGAATCAGATGAATAGTTTCTTTGAGCAAGGTTTTCAAACAAGCTTGGTATTACTGGCACGTGCTTTAGTCTGGTTGCAGCGTTGATCAGATCTATTAGTTTTACCAGTCCTTTCCTGGGCAATTTTTTTAAAGTTTTTCTTGTCAAATCCTACGGTTTAGTTATTGGAGGCGTTCTATTTGTTAATTTTTTTTATTTCTGATTATTTTGTCGTTGATTGTTAGAATTCTGGCCAAAAACAGATTATGATTCTTCTTAATTTCATAAATTTTTCTCTTTATTTTATTTGATGTAACCGGTTTTCTTCGATTTTGCTTTATTTTGCTTTATATTTCTCTGACTTTGGATTGGGTGAAACGTTTGCTTAGCAAATATTTTAGTTTTTTCTTTATTATTTCTTGCTCAGCTGCCATGTGCTTCCCGGTTGAAAGGAATTTGCACAGCTAGTCTTTTGATCGCTTTACATAGTGGGTAGCCACTTATTTTATCTATTCCTAATTTCTTCAGGTACTTTTGAATTGATTCCATTCTTAATTTGGATTATCGTTTTTTCCCTTTTCTGCTATCAGTTCTCTTACTTTAAGCGAATAATTCTTTCCTTATTCAATAAACGTCTATGTTCTCTTCCATTTCTATTGTTCTCAGTTCTCAGTTCCCAAACATCTATGGTTCTATGCGTTTGCTTAACTCACATTGGAGGCGTTCTGTTTGTTAATTTTTTTATTTCTTATTATTTTGTCGTTGATTGTTAGAATTCTGGCCAAAAACAGATTATGATTCTTCTTAATTTCATAAAATATTTCTTAAATAAAGAATTCTACCAAACTTGGGATTTTGCTTCGAACTGTGAGCCAATACATGGACGCTTCTGTGGAATGAAAGTTACAACTTCTGCCAGTAACCGCAACATTTGTTAATAATCTTCTTTTAATAGTTGATGTCTTGGTAGGCTGTAGGTACACATCCTCATTATAGTTTTCGAGCTGCTACTGGAAACTTTTTATTACTATCAACCTGAAATATCATCAAAGCGTGTCCAGGAGGACGTTTTTGTGGTCCTTTAAGTAAACACTGACGCTTCAAGTAAAACTGTGATTAATAGACACAGAATGGTATTTTTCCATCTGAAACTTTGTTGTAAAGATGATTTGGGCCGAAAATTCTGTTTAAGCGTAACCCATTTGAATAGCGGGATCGATCTCAAAAGCAGAGCTTTATGTAACTTTGGATTACTTCTAGGCGTTACAACTGTACAATTTCTCCAACCATGAAAACATTCATGTTACGAGCCAAAGGATTACATTATTAAGGTCCTAAGGCACATTTAGGCTGAGATTCCCAATTTTGTTCTTATTTGATCAAATGTCTTGTTAAAATAAGTTTTTCTAATTAAAATCTACTAAATGCAAAAACAAATTGCTCTCCATTAAAACTCCCACTTTCTAAAAATATCAACAATTGTAAATTATAGCAAATGATTCAAAACAATAAGTAATAATGAAGTGGTCCCTATATTTATTTACAATGTAAAAAGAAAATAACTTAAAATCGGTGTATCATTAAAACAGAATTATGTCACGCGATGTGTGGACGTAGAGTTTGCTTATATTTAAAATACCTCTACGAACTGTGAAAAGCTTTTTCATTTACAAAAAAGGCAGTTTGCCTTTTACGATTAGTCCTAAATAATAGAATATTCAAAAAACCATTAAAAACAGAATACAATTCACTTCGAAGTTTATTTGAAACCGCTTCGAATGATATTTTAATGACCCAACTAGTCAGAAACACATTAATGATGCTTTCAACAACAAAACTGATATTTACAAACTTAAAAATGACTACAATTCTACTGCATTTCAGTTAAAATTAAAATGTTGACCTTGGGCATTTTTAAGATTTGCCTAATAATTAATGTATTTCATTAATGTAGAAAGCTTGTTTTCATAAAAAATTAACGAAATCGTTACGGAGGAGGTAGGAGAAAAAAAGTTTATTAATTCGAAATGTCAGAAGTGAAAAATTACTTCCCTAAGAAACCTGTAATAAATTTATACACACCAAGAAACTTTCCCGGGATAGATACCTGTTCATATACATATTTAAAGATGAAACAACTTTCATTCGCTGTTGCGAAAAGGAAAGCTTTTGTTCTCCTAGAGATAATATAAGAGAGTTTACATCTTTTGTTCTTAGTATATGTAATATTTTTCTTTAGTATTTAGATAGTACTAAAGACGGATTCAAGTTTTAGAAAAATAAAAGCACTTGAAAATTCAACTTTCCATCTCTAAGGTTATGAACTAAAAAAGATTTTTCAGTTTGCAAAAATACTAAATTGCATATACCAGCCCTTGTTGAATTATTAGTGATAGACAGGAGCTTTAATCTTCAGCATGCTCTTTGAGAGAACTAATGAGTTGATAATTTGATGATACTAGATCAGAGAAGCATTCCTCATATTTCCCTAATTTGGTACTTCCCCCATTATTGATGCAATAGTAGAGAGATAATGAGATTCGATGTATGCGGCAAGCATCATCATAAAGCCCTATATAGTATATACAGCAAGCACTACTGGTATACATGTATGCGAATGTACAGAGTAATCAAGCTCAATCTGATAAAAGAATTTTATTTAAGGTCGTAAAAAGTTTTTTTTATTTCCGTTTACTATTTTTACAAATCTGTAAATAGAGGAACTAAAATCTCGTTTAGATTATTAATTTCAGTGTTGCAACTATCATAAACATATGAAACAATGATTTTGGTTTAAAAGATTGCGACAATTTCTATATTGAAACTTTTTTTACATATCTCTTAGGAGAGTTCTGTTCTACACATAACAGTAGGTTTCAGACATTTCTGTAATTATCATCGTCACGAAATCGTTAATATGGTCAAGATTTTTGCGTGAAGGCAAGAATATCGAGCTACGAGCCAACTTTTTCTATGGTTTTCTATAAATAATCTTTTGACTATACATCGATTTTGGTTTAAAGAGGCTCCACAATGCAAATAGCATGTTTTAGTTTTTGCTACGATTGTCCAAACTGTGTACTTTTTTATTTTGGAATTATTTAGAGATGTGGAAGGTTAACGTTGATGAATCTGACACATAAGGAAATTAAAAATTGTTCTGAATGCTTCTACCTAACTGTATATGCAGTGAACGATATCTGTTTGATAACAATACAGTAACATGAATGAATAAGCTTTGTGGAGGAAAAACTGATATTTTATCTGTAAATATAGGAGGCTTGCATGGACAGTAAAAGTTTCTTTCTCAATTGTTTCCTTAACAGTAACCGTTGAGGTTATAATCCCCAATGAGCACACATACGTAGAAATCACGCTGAGAAACTACCAGTAACCTAACGTTTCTATAACCGCCCAATGTCGCGATATTTAACGTTGTTTACAACTAGAAACACAATGTAATTATTTGCATTGCATTCCTCGACAGAAATTAACTCCATTTTGCCATATAAATGTTTTCACTAAAGTGTACCGTTTTCGAGACACAGAGAGTCAAAGTTTACTTAAAAACAAAAAATGTTCACACCCCGTACCTATCTCGAAAACGTCTTCCATAATTAATTTGGCGATTTTGTTTAGTTGTCCGTGGCACTACGCTGATCGTACAAAAAGTACGTCACTAGATGTCTGAGGAATTCGGAAAAACGCTGGAAATTCTGGGAAAGCTCTAGAAGTCTACTTTTAACACTCCAAGACATCAAGCAATTAACAGATTACTAGTTCGGAATTATTATTAGGCTTCTCCTTTTGGATTTCTCAGATCTACCGAATCTCTCGAGTCCGTCGGGCCGTCTGGCCCCGTTAAACCTATTGGACTTGTTGGCCCTTCGGGCCTGTCAGGTCTATCAGACTGTTCGGATCTCTCCGGCTCGTTGGAACTTCTCTATCGAACCGTTCGGATCTATCGGGTCCGTCGGGTCGTTTGGGCCTATTGAAAATTTTGGACTTCACGGCCCCTTGGGCCTCTCGGGTCTGTCGGATCATCCGGGCCCGATGGACCTTTCGACTTCTCGGTCTTGCGAGTTTATCGGCCCGTTCGGATTTCCCGAGCCTGTTAGATCTCTAGGGCTTGTCGAGCTCGTTGACCTTTTAGACTTCTCAGCTCTTCTCGGTCTATCAGGCCGTTTGGATCTATCAAGCCTGTCGCATCTCTCGGGTGTGTCGACCCGTTCGGGCGTGTTGGACCTTTTGGATTTAGCGGTCTTTCGGGCCTATCGGGTCTATTGCACTTGGATCTTGCGGGGCGTTTGAGTCCGTTAGACCTTTTGGACTTCTCGGCCTTTCGAGCTTCTCGGGTTGTTTGGATCTTTCGAGTTTGTCGGGCTATTTGGCCTGTCGGGCTTTTGGACTTCTCGGTCATTCGGGCTTTTTTGTCGGGCCGTTCGGGTCTGTTTGACGTTCGGGTCGATTTTCTTCGGACCGCGTCAGGTAGAACTCTGAACGGACCGAGATTTCTAGTCCGATCCAGCCCGGCCCAACTAGGAATAAGCTTGACGGGGCCCGGAAAAGACCTGATAACTTCTTGATTGTCCCGACAGAGAAATACGAATGGTCGAGATGTCAGAAAGGTTCAAGAGGTTGAGAAGTCCGAAAGACTCCACAGACCCGAGAAGCCCGAAGGGCCGAAAAGTCCAAAAGCTTCAACAGGCCCGAAAGCTTAGAATGACCACACGGACACCAGATTTTCGAAGGTTCGAGAAGTCCAAACGGCCCAACAAGCCCGAACTGTCCCACAGACACGAGAAGCCCAAAAGGCCCGACAGGCTCCAACAGCTCAGCATTTTGGTTTTTTGTGTTTCAATTAAATAATGCTCCATTCTACATTAAATTAATAGATAACAACAACACACAACGATAAAAGGATAGGAAATTGGGTACTGTTGTCAAATTGTCAACTACAAAATTCACTGTGTTATAATATTCGTCAACTGTTTAGTTACCTACTTTGATGATTATTGTGTATCGGTATTCTTTTGATCAGCCAAGTTTTCATTACAACGACTAATAGGTAGGTAACACAAAAGTTATTATAAAGAGACATTTCTGGCAACAGAATTGCAAGAAGTGTCCATGGTTCACGTTATAAAGCAGTTTGAAATCGGAGAACGTAAACTGCAACAGCGAATAAGTACATCCTGTTTCCGATGCAACGTGTCGCCTTACTGTAAGCAGCTGTATTGAAATATTCTAAGGAAAAAGATGCAAAAGCAACTTTGTTTACTAAACCAAATGTAGAATTCAAAAATGTAAACACTATTAAGTTTTAGAGTGGTGTAACATATTTGTTTGCAGAAGTGTAACTGCCCTTTCCTAGATCTATGCCCATGGTAAGAAGATTAATAGTAGAACATGGTAAGAAGATAGTTCTTTGTAAAGTTCCATGCCAATACCTCACATGGTTATGGAGATGTTAAAGAAATAAGATTTCTTTGGTGTAACTTTGATACCTTGCATCTTGAAAATTAAGCGTTTTTTCGATATAAGGTTAGATAAAGAAGTGCACTTAATTCTCGATGACTCAAATTGAAACACCCTGTATATGTATCTTGTAGGCTAGATAGAAATCATGTGATATTTACAATCCATAACTTGGCGATTAAAGTACAAAATCAGAATAGCAATGAAACACTTTTTCATAGAGTCAGACCTGCTACATCCGAGCAGACTTGACATCATGAACCGAGTTAAGCAAAATTCGAAACTTTACTTAGGAACCAAACCACGCATAACATTGTATTTGTAGGTTTGAAAATACCTGAGAATCAAAGTTAAACACCATCTATTGACTCTGCAAACTAATCTTACTAATTCTAACATACATATACCACCGAAGTTTAGCACCGTAAATCCAACAACACATTCGTTACAGGCATGTAAGCGTTCTTCAGCACAAAAGGCTACATTAACAGTTTGCTAGCAAAAAATATCAAACAACGACAAGCATCCTGAGTATTCCGACGATACTGCAGATATTGTTTTTGTTTGCAATATAAAATATTCATACCTTTCAATATCTCTCGTTTGCAAAAAGAATCAAGTAAAACAAAACCTTGAGGAACTAAACTAAACTCAAGTTCAAGAAACAATGCAGGTAAGTAGTAGTTTGCATTATAATTGGTAGTTGCAGTAGCTGTTTGTTCACGTGTATTTGCTTACTTGCGCTTTCTCTTGAAAATTAGTACAGCATTGAGTACCTGGAATTTACAAAACAAAAAAATTTAGATTTGTCTTAGATAGTCGAGTAGCGATCGGAGCAATAAGTAGCAACCAAATAAACTCCAACGCTATACTGAAATGTCTAATAAACGAAGTAAATCCTTTGTAGATGCCTGAACATAAAGACTTATAGATACTAACCACAATGTAAAAAAGGGAAGTTTAACTGGACGGACTAGAATCAAGTTGTGGAATTTCTAATGGCACCAAAAGGTTTTGGGTTCTCTCAATCAACAAATTAAATACAATAATATTTGTTGGAAAGCCATGTTAAAACATGTTAAACGCTTTCCTACGGAATCTTGTGCAGCGCCCTGCAGTTAACTGAGAAACTTTTGAAGCTAGAAAATAAAAGCTTAAAAATGATAGTTGAACTAGCTACAGAATAAGTATGAGGAAATCTAGAACGTTCCTGCGCAGAGAATACAAAAAGAAGGCAGAGATTCCTTACCACGTCTTATGCCATTTAAAGTCTGAGATCTTGACCCTTAAAACCTGCTTTCTGAATTCAACAGAAACTAAAAAAAACATATCTCCGAAAACATTTCTGAAATTCTTCAAAAACTTCCTGCACTAAATTTGTTTGTTTTATGAACTGTACCGTGTTCAATAGATATAGGGTGCGTCGTAAGGATAAACAATGGCCAGTGGTGGAGCGTACAAGGAAATCAGGGGGACAATAGAAGGAGCTGTGATAGCAGTGGAGAGGAAAGCGGGAAGAAAAGAGATATTTGGAATGTCTAAAGTAACAAAAAGATCGCCAAGTAAAAAGAGTCATAATAACGATAAAATGTCTATGGACTTAAAAAGAAAAATAAAAATTCGGAAACAGAATTAAAGGAAGTAACGGAAAGAATAGAAAAATTAGAAAGGGGCAAAAATGACGATGAAAAAGTACTTAAACAATCTCTCGAAGATTTTATTACAAGGAATTTAGAAATAAACATCAAACTAGGGTCGGCAACAAAAATAGAAAATAAGGTAGACTTGATAGATGTGAAAGACACGGATAAGCTAGAGATACTAAAAACTAAAAATAAAACAAGAAAAAATATACATAAAACCAGACGTGACAAGAAAAGAAAGACCCATTCAGAAATCAGAAAAGTAGCGAAGGAAGAAAAAGTAAGGGTAATCAGACAAAAATAGAATATAAAAACATAATTAGAAATGGTTACAAACAAGCTTATAGAAAACATCAAAGGTAATAATACAAAACAATAGATAAACAAAAACAAGAGAACTTAATGGTAATAAAACAGGCAACGAAAAAGGAAAAGAATCTGGAAATTGGAATGGGAGTACAAAAAGGAAAAAAAACATAAAAAGGCTAATAAGAAACAATCAATATGGGTAAATGGAATGTAAGGGCCATAAATGGAAAACAGGTAGAATTAGTAGAAGAAATTGATAAAATGCAAATGAGGATAGTAGGTATTATGGAAACAAAAAAAAAAACAGAAAAGGGATGGCTAGTACTTCAAAAAGGATATAACGTATGGTGGTTTGGAGTAAAGAAAGATGTGAGAGCACAAGCGGGTGTGGTTATAATAGTAAGTGAAGAGAAAGTAAAGGATATTACAGACATCAGATATATCAATGAAAGAATAATGACTATGGAAATCTGTATGGGACACAAGAGATACAGCTATATAGTCACATATGCACCCAATGAAGATGTTTGAACAAAAGAGAAAAATGACTTCTATGAAGAGCTCCAAGAAGAGATAGATAGACAAATGAAAATTTGTTTTTAGATCCATTAGCAAAACATGACAAAAATACCTACTTTAAGCTCTCCAAATTTCATTTATCTATTTCTTACCATTTCTGAAGGAACAGCGTGTTTCCATACTTTTCAGCGACCCTGTATATAAAAACCGTGTTACTTTCTAATTAAAAATGTTGGCCATAAGATTCTATAATAACCACAAAATAATAGTAATAGATACCCTACTGGAATTAGCTGCATGACTTTTAACTATTGCAGAGAAAATTTATTTAGAATTATAGAAAGTCAAAAATCACCTAAACAGCGTTTTGAAATCTCTCAAAAAGAATGGCGAGTGGTCCCCTAATGCAGTGCCCTCGATTCTGGGATCTCTTAAGTCCAGACAGTCTTTCGGACTTGTGGTTACCTCTTCTCGGAGGATGGTGATGACAATCTAAGATCTTTATTGGGCCCCACTGAGATCCTATATCCAAATGCTGCCTTAACTGGCCTTGAACTGTTTAAGATATAGAAAGCGAATATGATCAAAAATGATCATTTTTGACCATTTGGTGCATTTGTTCTCTGGACCTACTTATTTAGAATAAGAAACCCCTCGAACGCATTTAGATTCTTCAAAATCCAGTGGTTCCGGTTTCAACTCGTGTTATCTTCGATAACGACCAAAGCACTTGCTGTATTATCACTGAGTAGTGAACATTTTATGTACATGCGTTGATCAGAGAAATAAGTACTTTATGAAGTTTAGACTACCAGATTTTTATGTGATATAAAAGACAAAATGCCTGATATTTATATTCCACAAATAAAAATTTAGCACCCAGTCTAACTGTAATTTATCTAAATATTATTTGGGCTTTAAATTTTTAATTCTTAAAAGGACGAAGATTAATACAAGGTTAATATTTGAGAAATGAGAATATTGATAAAATAAGTCTTTAAATGACGCTCTTGTTTTTCTTTTTGTTTTTCAAATAGTTTTCGAGATGCTCATGCATAGGTGTGAAACACCCTCTAGAACGATATTGATATAATACATAAAACGAAAGCACAATAATCTATTCTTTAAACATTATAAATATCACATTAAAAGCATTTTACCCTTAAATGCGCCCACTTCCATTAACAAAACTAGGTAAATTTAAAATTAACGACCCACAATACATTACTTGAAACTAAAATTATAATAACTTCTGTAACTACATTAGTAGTGTTTAAATCCTTTAAGTAGTGAGTCCTGAGTAATTTATTTGAAAAGTAATTTCAAATCCATTAAACATTTAAAAGTTTTGTAAATGACAACACGGAAACGTTATAATTAATTTTTGAACAAGAAGTACTCGGGTATAATGTAGGTGTAGGAAATTTAAATTCTGATTACGTAAAATGATAAACGGAGCATGGAAATTATATTCAAACCTACGCTACGGTGTATGCAGTATATGTATGTTATGTGTGTGGTTATTTGTAAACTTTTGTCGAGCAGGATTTGTTTTCACTGTTGTTACTTATAAAACGTGTAATTAAAGAGGAGGAAAAAACAAATAGTCCGTGTATATGTGTAACATATGCGAGAAGGGATAATTATTGTAAATACATATATTTAGCAAAATGATAGGGGGAGGTATTAATGATGATATATAGGAGTGATAACTTCCGTTTACTAACTTATGTGTATACATTAGGGGGATTGGATTTGGTTAATCTTAATGGCACTGAAAATTTAATTCTTACATATGGAAGGGTTAGTAGATTTAGACCAAATTAATTTTGCACATGAGAATATCATTACTTCATACTTGTTTGTACTTATTCTTTGCATCGAAATATTATCAACCAGAATATTATTTAAAAATATTTACAGAATTGGAGAAAATATTCTACATCTCTTAATTCTGAGTTTATAGTTACGTCATGCGTGTATTCTGTAAATACCAGGTATAATTGTATGCTTACAATGCTTTTTTAATTTTGTAAAATTTTTTTATTAAAAGTCTAAAACGTCTCAAAGTAATTTGAGCAAATATGCACTTTTTAAATGTGTTTGTGGTGAAAAACTGATCCTGACGATTTTATGATATCTATATGGTACTTACATCTGTGAACATCTAACAAATAAGTGTGTTAGGCTATTTATAATTGTCTGTACTTTGTCTTATCCATCAGTCATATTTCAAACTGGTCTCTTTTCCGAATTCAAGTTATCTAGTTCTGTTTTGGTGCAAATAACAAGTTTTAAATGTACATGGAGCTCTGCCAAAGTAGCTGTGGTGTAAGTAAAGGCTTCGAAAAATGATATACTCCCAAGAAATCTTATTTATTTAGACCTTTTTTATCATTTCCTTGTTGATAATCTTTATAATAGAGATTACGGAAGGAAAACTCACATTTAATATTTAGGCCCATGTCGGTCTCACTGCTTTTTTGTGCTATGTGTTGAGTGTACGTAATTAGGAGGAAAAAAGGAGAATATAAAAGAACTTAAGAAGAGCAACTCAATTGTTACAACAGGATACTAAATCAGAAAAAAATTATTGTATCTAGATTTGGGGTAGAAAGTTTCTTTATTTATTATTAAGTTGCAGGATTATTTTTATAATTACTTTGAATAATCAAAAATATTGTTTTCAAATAACGCAGCTGGCTGGTCGAAATGCCATTTTGTTAGAACATTTAGAATTAACCTTGCAAATCGATTTTTTTATAATTTGTTTATTACTTTTTTATTTCCCGTTGAGTTAAAAACATTTTAATGCATGCTGCGTCCTTAACGAGAGTTTAACTTGCAAGCCGGCCAGTTGCTGTTAGATAAGCCCACTCTGTATGTAAAAAGGTGTTCCAACAACACACTGTACACTTCAGTCAAGGCTAGGTACGGTCGTGGGGTGTGGACAGGGTTGACGCGACGCGCACTGCAATTTATTTGAGAGCTTTATTTTGTGACTTAGTTGGACTGTAGACGAGTTTGTAGAATCTGAAAATTCAAACAGTGTTGCAAACACAACCGTCTCGTAAAACTCAAACACGTTTATCCCGTATCAGCTGTGAACGTTGTTTTAAATACCGGGTGTCTCCCAATTAGAGACACTGGAGCACTGTACTTTATTTTGCGACCTCTGGCTCTAGATGTTTAATTTATTTAAGTATTTTCATTAAATTTGGTTTGAACCTTGCTGTCGACTTTATTATGAAACATTTATCGAAGAGTATAGAGTGAACCGTTCAACTCTGAACTGCCGTGAGCAGGACTTAATCTTGGACGGTGCCTTTAGGGTCTTTTTTCCCACTGCTAGAATTCTGTTGTCTCAAGTCAAGCTCCTGGCATGAGACCATGAAAATCTTCGGCACCGTTTACTGAGATTATGACATGGATGGCGTTAGCATTTTCTGTTGCACCGGAGACAACTACTTTTGCTACAAAATATGAAGACTGTGATTCAAATAGTCAGATTAAACTAAGAATTCACGTGATATCAGATTTCCTTTTGTTTATAGGTAAACAAGAAAGATTATCTGTTTTATTTCCTATAGTTTTCTCCAACTTTCAAATAATTTTGAAAAACATTTATTACAGTTAGAAAAAATTAAACATTGAAATGTAACATTTGATACTTTCAGTAACTGATTATCCCATATAACAGGTACTATTCATCTCATTTGTCAAATAGCGATCTTGTTGCTACTTATTATTATTATTATGATTTCAAGCTAGAAAGGTAATTGATCAGGATTCAAGAACTTTAGGATCTTTTGATCATCTACAGACTCGTCTTCAGAAAAATCTAAATTTTATACCTTATAGCAGGATTGGGCAAACGTACGAGCAAAGACTGAGCCAAACAATTTATTTACTACTTCTGACGTTCAAGCTGTAAAATAACGTGTTTTGTCGTTACACGAGCCAATTTGTCTCCTAGAGATCAATCCCCATTCCTGTTTTATAAGCTCTAAAATTGCTGTATAAAAATTTCCAAAGATTGACTCTTAGAATTAAAGAGGATTCCTATACGGTTTTTACAAATGTCCGACACAAACCTAATTCTAACTATTTCTTAGACCAGCGGTACCCAAAGTTTTTCAGCCACGGAGTCCTTTTTAAAGCAAAAGTTTCTAGTGAAACCCCATGAAATGTTCAGTGTTTAGTTCTATCTGTCTCTAGACTATAAGGCATATTACATACGATACATATTATTTGTTATTTAAATTTACAAAATCTACAAATGAGTTATGATATTTGAAAAATGCTTCAATGTTACATGTACACCCAAAATTAATGTAAACAATGTGCTTGCTTCTTGTTCCAGAGTTTGTTAACGTCCGTTGTTACAAAAATCAATTGAAGAAGCATATTGTCTGCTGTGTCCAAGCGAGCTTGATATTTAGTTTTTGTAGCATGGCTACCTAAAAAAGGCCGTAAGAGCAATTTAGCTTTTGAACTTAATATCGAAAGATACTCGCTTAACTGAGTCCAAAATTTAGAAAGTGGTTTACTTTTAAATGATGCCTGATAGTGGCTGTCTGAAGCCATGTCTATAAGGACCTCGTATTCTGTCGCAGAGAGGGCTGCTGGTTTTGACGTTACCGAAAAGGGATCTATAGTCCACTCAGAATTCTTTCTAATCGATTCCATAGTGTCCCTTGGAAAGTATGAATTTAAATTTTGTAGCAGACTGTTAAGGTGTTTTTTTAATTATTGCTAGCAATGATTCCTTAATTGCTATGTTAGTTTCTTCTAAAAAACTTAAAGTCAGTGAGAAATTTGTCAGGTCCTTTTGCTCTACGCTTTCCATGTCGAACGCTATTTTTTTCTTCATCGCAGCAATTTTGTTATTAGTATCGAATATTGTTTCGGTTTCCCTTGTAAGGATGTACTGAACTCGTTCATTTTCAAAAAATGCCTGTCGTCGTCGTCGTATCCTTTATCGGTTTAGGTCTTGACCTGTTTCGCTTCACCAACGCTTTCTTGGTCTGCCGATACTTCGTCGGCATCTGGGGTTATATATTCTGATGATGATTGGTATTCTTGTTTCTTCCATTCTGTTTAAATGTTCTACTTATTTTTCTTTATACATTCTTGCTTTCTCTTCTAATGATTCTACTTTTAGTTCGTTTCTTATTGTATCTTTCCTTATTCTATCTTCTCTTGTGATTCCCGTTATTCGTCTTAGAAATTTCATTTCAGCTGTTCCTAGAGCTTCGGTTTCCTTTTTTGTTTACCCATGTCTCGCTGCCATACAATGCAACTGGAACTGCTAAAGCTTTGTACAGTCGTATCTGTGTGTCTAATCTTGCTTTATTCTTAAATGTTTTTGCTATGACTCCACATACTGATTGGTATTTATTGACCTTATTTCTATAATCTTTCTCGTATTCGTAAGTTATGTTGAATCCCAAGTAGTTAAAATGTGATATTTGTTTTAGGGGTGCAACACTGGACGGTGGATTGAGTAGCCCGAAAGTGTTGTTGCCAGTCCCAAGCCCGGATAAAGGAGGAGGGTGGTGCGAATGGGCTAGTAACCCATCCACTTAAAAAAGCAGATTACTAAAAAATTCACCAACAGCCTCGGAAAGGATGGATCAAACGATGACGACCAAAGCAAACGATTAAAGGACAAAAGAAATAAGAGAAAACAGAAGAAGGACTAAATTACCATAGCAACATGGAATACTAGAAGTTTAACCTTTAGAACAAGATGTCTGCCAAGTAACATATTTGCAAACGGGACAACGCTTTCATTCAATAACAAAGATTTGTGTACACTTTCCATATCGTCAGACAATATTTTGAGCAGCCTACACTGTAAAGGTCGTGCCTTAACAAAGTTGATAATTTTGACGGCGTTGTCTAGTACCTGCTTCAATAACGCTGGCATTCTTTTCGTTGCGAGGGAGTACCAGTGTAGTACATAATGATTACTTGTGCAGCTTTTTAAAATTTTCTTGATTCTTGTAACAACGCCAGCAACACGACCTATCATGGCCTTTGCGCCATCTGTGCACACGTCAATGCAATTGTCCCACGGTATTAAGTTTTCAAGCAGGAAAAAATTTCTCTGCCGTTTGTAGAGGATGGAAGTGGCTTGCAGAACAGAAAATTAGTACCGCACAAGTGTCATTAATACAGCTAATTCGATTATGTCCGTGGATTCGTCAAGTTGTAGCGAAAATTTTGTTTGGCTGATACGGGAAATTACGGTATTTTAACGTCGTTTGGTAAATCCTGAATTTGACTTCCCACACAACTGCCGCGAAAGTAGTCCCTGAGAATCACTCGCGGGGCCCCAAAGGGCTTCGCAGAGCACAGTTTGGGAACGGCTGTCTCTGACAATCGAAAATTAATCTGCCCAAGTAAAGTGTCAGAATGGCCTATCAGTTGGCAAATCCTTCCTAGATTTCCTGTTAAAGCGTAATATTCTTCGTTTATACATAGGGCCCGGAATTATATGCACTAAAAACCTTTAAAATATGCTGCATATTTGCTCTTTAAAACTTGAGAAATATGCATCATCTTCCTTGAGATATGCTGAAAATATGCACTCATAAACCTACTAATTTTAACTGCAAAAATTAAAACTCGCTCCTAATGCAAAACATCTTTATTGAAATATAAATATTAAATTCAAACTTAATCTATAGACTTAAAAAACAACAGTAAATCATTCTAAAAAAACATAGAGTAAGCACCTTTGTTCAACCGTGAAAAAATCTCACTATAAGTATAAATACACATATCAAATTCAAACAAAATATAGTATTCTTTAAAAAAAAGCAAATAAATTTTAAAGAAAGAATAGATAACGGTCAACAAAAAAAAGGCTTCATGGCTATAACCACATAGAAGATTAATTACTAAAATTATAATAGCACACTATATATTTTTCAATGTTTTCATTTAATAAACTATGCCGATAATAAAGTAAGTATTGCATTATATGAGGAAAATGATCTTTCTATATCTGTAGATGTAATTGGTGCAAACTTGTATTTTGGAATTAATTGTATATTTAATATTTTCTGGTAGCAATGCTACATCCTTCTCTTGCTTCTTTAGAACTCCAGCTATTGCCTTCATATCCAGGTTTTTTGTAAGAACAGAATTTAACTTGTCTTGAATGGCTTTTCCACATTCACCATTTATGTTTTTCAATCTAGTGTTAACATTGCCAATGCATTTTATTGATTCTGTCAGGTCTATGCCTTGACCTTCAAAATATGTTGTAATTGGGCTTCTATTTCACGTTTTTTTAGTAAAATTGTGAATGAAATATTCATTATAAAATTTCATTTAATAATAAATGTTTTTCTTTATTTATTTACTTAGTTAAGAAAGCCTCTGAAAAAATGAAAAGGCGGCTTTATATGCACTATAAATATCCAAAATGTAAGAAAAATGCATAAAACTTAATTACTTGCAGTATATGCGCTAACCCCTCATATATGCATTTATATGCACTATAAAACTTAGTGGAATTGTAAGATTTCACATGATCAGTAAAGATATCTTAACATGATGCGGTTGCATACCTGCAATTAAAACATGCAATTGCATATAATTCCGGGCCCTATTTATACAGTATGAAAACTACTAATGGAATAAAATCAGTAATTTCAAAACGAATGATATTTTTGAAAAACCCTAAAATAGGCCAATCTTTATTTTATATTTCGATGTTTTTAAGGTGCTGTGCTTGTTTTTGACGTATTTCACTTGTACTACAGATATTTGTAGAGATGTTATTGCTCCATTTGCAGTACAAGTAAAATTGTATAAAATATGAATATTAAAATCTTTCAAGCAGTTTCTGGTTTCTGTGTAATCAAGGTCGCTGCTCACGAGAAAACGCCCGAACTATACTAAGCTATACTACACAAAAATTAAAAAAGAAATATGTACATAGCATTCTATTTAAAAAAAAACTCCATATCTCAAAAACTATTGAAAATAGGCGTGACAAGTATGGGGTCGTTAAAAAGGTCTTTGAAGGTACTACCCAAAAATAAAACAAAAAATACATCATTCCATTAAAAAAACTCCATATGACGCTCAAAAGGGGATGACGTCAGAAGCAAGCACAGCAACTTAAAAACATCGAAATATAAAATAAAGATTGACCTCTTTTAGCGTTTTTCAAAGATATCATTCGTTTTGAAATCACTGATTTTATTCCATAAATAGTTTTTGCACTGTATCTGTGTTTATGTAGCGCGCGAATTTCGAAATGTGCTTGCAGCATTTTCTGTGGGAATCGTCAAATTTTTGTACTGATGTTTTACAGTTTTATAGATTTACTGTGATCTACGGTAGAGTTGCATGCTGAAGCAATTCTGTATGTATTTAATAAGCTTCTAGGTAGTTTCTGTACATTTAATGTACTGTACTGTGTTATCATCTGTAGGTATTTCCAACATTTTGCTACAATAGAAGACTTTTGTGGTAATTTAAGTTAATTTTCCTAAACATTTAAAATGTCTTAAGAACATCCTATTCTTACAGTTACAAATCGTCAGAATAAAAACACCTTTTTGTGAGGTTATGCTGCTTAGCAATTTCTTTTTTATGAAAAGGCAAAGCGTTATAAGGATTTCTATTTGTTTCAGGTGCAGACTGAACGAAATAACTGTGTATGCTGACGATTTATTAGTTTGCAACTAGAAATACGCCAGTGCAGTCAGTTTTTGCCCTTCAGCTTCGTATTGTTAATTACTGTCTTACATTGTATTTGTATTTTAAATGTGATGGTGCGAATTATCAAGGGAAAGTGTATACATGGTTGCGAGTTTTGATGTTTTTGCTTTTAGGGTTAGATCTAAACTATGTAGATCTTTCGGGAAGCGAAGCCCGACTCTTTCTAGTAGGAACTTCTTCTAGTAGAGTTTCTCTAGTGACCTACTCGCGGCTTCCTATATTCACAATAAGAACGACTGAAAAAAAAGAGGTATAAAGTCATCGATTTGCCGTACGACAAGACGGGGATTGCGAAGGTTACACAGAGGATTTGGATTTTAGCCGAGAAAACTGAAAGTCTTGAACATCAAAAGTAAATACCAGAAATCTCTGAAAACTCTGAGCAGCGGAACTTTAATATATCGACTATTAAAATGGGCCTGTTTCTGATTTGTTTCTACTGTTCTAGTTCCTAACAATCAGATTAGTTTAAAATGTAATTAATATTTTCAGGTCTGCCTGCTGCAGACATGGTAGCACGTGTATATTTAACTAACAAAGAACTGAAGTATTATATAAGCAAATACCTGCTTAGTCCTTTAGTGAATGGTGACAACTCTTGCTAATATGTAAATGAATTGTCTGCTTTATTTAATAGAAACTGGATAAGTTTTACGCGAGTTTTACGTGAAGCTACGGACTAATTTAGTGTTAACTACAAAAGAAGTGCGTTACCTTAAACTGAAGGTATGCGATATCTTAATTATTTACTGAAGTGCAATTATGTGCTTTTTTTAACACAAAGAGAGTCCCTGATAAATATATCAATCATAAAAGTTACAGTAAGATGTAATGGATATCGTTTAATAAAATTCAATTGTGAATTTTACGAATACTGGAAAAACGAGATTTCTAACATGAAATTTCGGAACGGTGAATACCTAAAATTAATTAAGTAAACCATTTAGCTATCTATCTGTTTATATTTGAAGATTAAATTTGGTGCAGCTTCCATTAATTTTATAAAAAAAAACTTTAATTATAAATTTTTCAGATAATATCAACTATCACAACTTTAGATCTTAAGATAAGTATTTTTCGCTTTTAGTATTACTTGCTCTTGGTACGAAGTTACGAATTAATTATATCATGTGAATTACAAATTTAGTGCAAGGGGTTTATATGTAGTCATATTTTAGATTAGAAAAGTTTCTTTTAAATAGTCAAGTTGTCAAGATAAAAATGCATAAAAGCAGAGAAAAGTGATAATAAATACCACGATGACAAACAATATTTTGAAACTTAACTAAAAATAATCTTCATCAAACGCATGAAAGAACATTTTCTTAATTATTATTAGAATGTGTGGAAAATCCCAAGGGAAAGATAGTTCTCCAAGTAGACTTCCACTAAAGCGCTGAAAGGGAGCGATTTTCGTGTTCCGTACTATTTATGAGGCAATTAATTTGAATTTATATTAATTTTATTTATTGTTTATGGTGCTTGTATGAGTTTAAATGAGTTTCCATCGATTCATTCCAAGCTAATCAATAGAAACTTTTATAAGCGTGGAATCTTTCAGAAAAATTTTTATATGTGACAAAACCTTATTCATCCCATCAACTTTCACTTTTAGATAATAGCCTGCCCTTGAATTTTTTAAAACCCTCAATTTACAGAATAATAATTCACCCCAATAAATTCGGTTGCTTAAAATATCATAGGTTAATCCCTAATTCCCGTCACAACTGAACTGAAACTTATCTAAAATGTTAATTCGACGTTCTAGTAAATTTCCAAATAGATTTTCCCTATCATATAATCCTCGAAAGAAGAAAAAATTTCCTTAATAATTAAAACAGTATGTTTTCTTTAATAATTAACTAGAGAACAGCCGCGAAAATTTAATTCGAGCGGCTGAGTGCACAAAATTGTTACAATATTAGAATAACCTAATTCTGAGGGAAGTTGGAAAGGTTATTACGTCTAATTAAATTTTGTTGTGATTTGTATTCAGTGGTTCTAAGAGGGGTGAAGAAATCTTCTCGAGTGCTTCAAAAGTGTTGTTTCATTCCTCCTGGTTGGTGGTGAATCAAAAATAAAAATTTAATAAAATATCGTTTAACAAAGTAAGCTTGTTTGTGTTTTAAATTTTAAATATTTTTTCATGCCTCAAAAAGCACAGTAATCCTTTTTGTCCTAAATTTCCGTAGCATGTGCAACAGCCAGTGATGGTAATAAAATTGGAATTTATAACATCATGTAAAGCTTTACGTTAAATAAAATGACAGGTGTACATCTAAAATCTTTTGTATACCTAATATTTTAAAATAAGCAGAAAATATTGCCGTTTAATTCTCGGATAATGTTTACTTTAATAATTTTCCTCGTTCGAAATTAAATCTTAAACCTTAAATTTATGTCCAACTTAACCTAAATCTCGCAAGAATAATTTCGTTAATTCTTTCTAATTTTACAATGCCATTCATAATTTTAACTATAGAATTTTATCTAATATCAATTTTCCAACACGAAACTGCGTGAATTATTTATAAAAATCGCATAAATAATATAAACTCACCCGAATCCATGTCGAGGTACATTTTATCGAAAATAAGGAGAACGAAACACCGATAAAGTTCGAGATTTTCACTATAAAATGCACTCAGCGCTCCACTGTATTGCGGTCTGGCTTTAAGGGATGTCCTGCATTATATCCACCTGTACAGGTACAGGATCAGGATGCGGGTTGGCGACGCCCTGGCTCTCTAACGCCACGTTTGACAGCCCATCGCGACGCCGGCTCGCGCACCCTTCCTAACCCTAAACTTGATACTCGTTTTCTACTGAATGCGTAGCGTGTGCTTTCCTTTTTTGAACCTTTTTGTAAAGGGAAAACGATATCTAGGGTTGTATATATATATATATATTTTTTTAGAGATAGGAGAGAAAATGCTCAAATCTTCTTCAGGTGTGTGTGTGTGTGAGTGCATGTGTCTGTGTGTGCGTGTATAAAATATGAAGTTATACGTGAGCTTTACCACATGAAAACATTTTAGATGTGTTTGTAGTGGTTTGATTGATTTTTTCTTGTTATATTTAATGTACTTTTTGTTTCGTTAGAATAGGGTAGTAAACACCTTTTGTGAACGTGCTGGAATTAGTGTAATTAGTGTTTTTTATATTGCAATGTGAGCTACCACAATGTATTTATTGATAAAACAATTCAAATTACAGCAATTTTTTATGTTTTATGTACCTTCTAAGTAAAAACTACAAGCAATTATGAAACAAATCCTTTTTTTAATTCTATTTTCCCGTACGAAGGACTCAGTATATAAAATTTAGATTCTTATTTCTTCGTATTTTCTAATTTTCATTTTTCATTTTATTCCATATTAGAATTCCGATGTAACCTTAGAGTTGTTTTAAAATTCACTTTGTTAGTTTTTCTTTGATTCAATCTTCTTATTTCAGCAAAATAAGTAAAGTTCAGTTTGTTTTGATACCGTTAATTCAGAATTTAATTTTAAGAATATCTCAATCTGTTTCAATATTTGATTTTGGTTGGTGGATAGAATTTTTAAATTTGACATTATATACAGTCAAGATAAAATGATTTTTGTCAACATTTTGTTGTACAACTAACAATAATAAATTACGCTCACTTGAGTCGTTCTTATTTAATTATAAAAACTCAGTAATGAATAAAAGCAATACCTGAAATGTTCCTCTAAAACTTCAGATACTTTTATTTGAGAGTATCTGAAGCTTTTGGTTGTTGAAGTTTGACCTAGGAAATCCTTCAGAAACAGAAAAGTAGGCGAGGAGTCTAAAAGGAAAACAAAACCACAGACTCATTGATCTCCACAAATTATGTCACATTTTTCTGTACATTTCGGGAGACCACCTCTGGCAGCAGCAACAAGAACTTTTCAACGTATTTACGTAACAAAGATGTCCTAACCTCAATAAACATAAAAGACAAGACATGAGAAAATCATTTCAAAAAGCTCAATTTCATAATCAATACAAAAAACTCTTCTTGACTTTCTTTGCTTACTAGAGGATGTATCTCTATTCACTATCTTTTACTTTTTTCTAAAGTCTAAAATTATCTCAAATAACAAAAACAATTTGAATATTAAAATAAAGAACTGGAATTTCTTCTTATCAGTCTTTTTTCATTGAAGACAACTAAACGTCGATTGTCAAGTTATTAGATGCCGCTAATCTACTCATTTTTGTTTATATGAAGTAATGTTTTTGAACTTCTGTATGCTGCAAGAAATTCTCTTTGTAATTCATTGTGGGCTCATCTAACTAAAGTAAAATTGACATCATTTGCAAAAGCTAGACTTATACATACGGCAGTGGTCTGAAAAGTTTCCGACCTAACAAAGATACAAGACATTTTGTCTGAAAATTTTTTTTTATTTTTCAACATAGTCTCCTTGTAACTCTAAACACTTCTCCCAGCGATGTTCCCATCTCTGTAACCCGTCCAAATAGTACTCGGCATTTTTCTCTGCAAAATAATTGTTCACGAAGGTGATTGCCTCTTCATTTGACGAAAATCTTTGTCCTCCGAGCGCAATTTTTAGATGAGGGAACAAAAAGAAGTCGCTTGGGGCTATATCTGATGAGTAAGGCGGATGGTCAAGCAGTTCAAACCGTAATTCGTGGATTTTCGCCATGGCAACCGCTGAGGTGTGAGACGGTGTGTTGTCTTGGCGAAACAGGATTTTATTTTTCTGCAAATGTGGCCGTTTTTTCGCAAGTTCTGCCTTCAGCTTGTCCAGTAATGATGCATAGTATGCTCCTGTAATGGCTTTTCCTTTTTGAAGATAATCGATTAAAATAACTCCATGACTATCCCAAAAAACAGTAGTCATCACTTTCCCAGCCGAAAAAACAGTTTTCCTTTTTTTGGAGCCGGTTCCCCCTTTGCAGTCCACTGTTTGGACTGTATTTTTGTTTCGGGCTTATAATGGTGTATCCAAGTTCCATCTACAGTAATGAATCGGCGCCAAAACTCGGATTTATTTCGCCTAAACTGCGCCAAAAGAGCGTTGGAAATATTCATTCGAACACGTTTTTGGTCTAACGTGAGCAAACGCGGCACCCAACGCGCGGACAGCTTTCTCATGCCTAAATGTTGATTTAATATGTGACAAACCCGTTCTTTTGACATGTTCATAACCTCTGCTATCTCTCTCACTTTAATTCGGCGGTCGTCTAGCACCATTTGGTGAACTTTGGCGACGTTTTCGTCGGTAGTTGCAGTTTTTGGACGTCCCGAACGTTCGTCGTCTCCCAAGCTCTTACGGCCACGTTTAAATTCAGCAGCCCAAAATTTCACTGTGGTAAATGATGGTGCAGAGTCCCCATACACAGAATCCAACTCATCTTTTATTTGCGAAGGCGTATTGCCTTTCAAAAACAAATATTTAATGACAGATCGATACTCGATTTTGTCCATTTTCACAAAAAAACTCACATCAACTCACTCAAACGACTGTTACATAAAAACTGCGCGTCCAAAATGGCTGAAACTTTGGTGAGTAACTGTCAACAGATGAACAACGAAATTCAGTAGCTTTTATTTACGAGTGCTGCCATCTTCACGTTGAGGTCGGAAACTTTTCAGACCACCCTCGTACACTTGTCCAGATCAAGAGAATCAATTAGCCCAAAAAGCCTAATAGATCGAAAATCTAAAAGTGTAACCAATCTGAAAAGCTGTAGCCCTAGTCTAAAAATCAGTCTTACATACAAGTCTGTAACTTGCAATATTTGTTTGCTACGGCAACTTTTCACATGTTTATGGTTAGAATTATAAGAATGAATGACAAAATGAGCACTGCATTCTTTTGGAATTAAAAGTTCTCTAAGAGAAAAAGCAGTTGTCTACATGACGTTGATCGCTTAAAATACTAAAGAAGCAAAAATATCCTAACAAATACAAGAAATGGTTCTAGAAGCTCAACTAGTCTGATAAACCAGCAGTTTTGACCAGAAAATCCTCAGTATAATTTCCAAACTTAGAAAACAGTTCCTTTACGATGTTTATTGAGCTTCAACTACTTCCATAGTCAAGTTGTTACTATCAGAGACTGACCATGACCATTGCAATGTGTTTGGTATTCAAAACTTCTTATTTAAATAGCAAAAAAGAAGTAATCCGTAAGAAAACGTCCAAACGACGTCCTGACTAACCCAAAGAGCCGCAGTAAACCTGATCGGCCTGAAAAGCGCTACAGGTCTGACTTGGAAAGATTTGTGCAAATATGCTACGTGTGCAATTTATGTGATTGCATTTTCACAGTTGGCGTTATAAGATAAGTCCGAAAAGCCTAAGCAATTGAAAAAGTCAGAAAAGATCGACTATTTCTGAAGGCTCGATTTCTCTAAAAATTCTGATTGTCCTGAAAAGACCAAACCATCTAAAAAGTCTAGCAGCCTCGTTCCCAAGACATTCATGACATTCTAAGAGTGAGGCTGGCCTAACTTGAAGTTGATGAAAAAAATCGTGAAGGCGTGCAACTCAAAATCACTACTCGCTTGAGGCTCTATACTGTGCATGTGCAAACGTTTAAACTTTCTAGCTTTTACATTCGAAAAGTATATTCTGAGAATCATTGCTCTAGAAAACACAGATGTCGGACACCATTGTTGCTCGGATATTGCAAACACCAAGTTAAGCAACTTTTAATGCCGTTACCTATTTCGTTGTTTAATTCACGTTATGGATAGATTTATACTTTCAGTATTGATATAAGAAGCAAAAATGTAAAATTTATAAATCATACTTTCATTTCTAATTAGTAATTTTGCTGTCAAGATTGATCAGTAAGCTTCCTAGCTTAGTCAGAACTAATGGCTATAGAAAATATGAAATTCAAAATATTAGAGAGTTTCTCTCTGCTACTCTTTGAAATGTGTGCTTATATGTAAAACTATCTATGTTATTAGTAATCAGATGGGAAGATCTTTAGTGGTGCAAAGCAAGCTTTTCTGGAAATATTAAAAGGTGGTTTTTGTAAGAATAAAGACACTTGATAATTTCCAATCTAACTAAATCAGTAGCATCTTATGTAAACGTTTTGTTTACAGCTTTGATCATGATAGAGGAAAGTCTAGGCTGTTGGATAACAAAAGTTTCTATGGTGATAGAAGAAATGACCAAAGCTTTCTAATCGTCTTGTGCCTTTTTTCATAAACAGTTGTCTATCTAAATATCTAGTCGTTGAACACGACTCCAAATAGCTAACTAGAATCTTTTAAAACTTAACATGCGTGACTTTATCGTATTTGGACTAATCTTCTATAGTCTATAAAAAATCAAATAAAAATGTAAAAATTGTAATAGATACTAAAAGTCACATCTGGCACCTTCCATGCCTTTGTAGAATAGGGTCAATGTCTAGTATTAGATAATTAGCTTACTAAAGGACAAAGGCTGACCATACGCTTGGTGAGAAATTCGTCCCGAAAGCAGCTGGTATGTTACCAAAAGTGGCGTGATGGAAAGTAAAACCGTTTCTTTAAATTTATCTTCACTTCCATACTAAATTCAGATTCCTAAAAAAAAGGCAGTGACTCATAGCATCGATTTTGCTTCGTTGGTTGCTATCGAAAATAATTGGAACAAGATTTTGTTTACTCTTGTTTTGCAAGCGATACTTTGTTAAACTGCAGTGTATTTGCAAAAATAATAATTTATTGCTACCAGTTAGCGATGTGTTTAACGTATACTGCTGGTCTGCCAATTTCGAAACTGAAGTGACCTGTAGTAATGACCGAAACTCGACTCTACGGAGATTTTACTGAGATTAGCATTTCTCAAAAAGATTAAAATAACGAAGCGCCAGACGTTAACGAAACGTGCAAAACTCCTATATCTGCAGGTTTATTATTATTTAGAATTTACAAATTTAAAGCCTATGGCCTATGTATATGAATAACAAAATTTTAATTTTATTTTTTATTATGTTAATTATTAAGATATTGAAACTAAAGACTAGAGGTTGTCTTCCATGACTTCCTCTTCATTGCTAGAATCTCCCAATTAAATGGTCCTAATTATTGCGTATTTTTTTGCACCATGAAATTTTTTCTTTAGTTTGTTTCTCTTAGTTGTGTTCGGAACATTTGTCAATTATAATCAACTGTAACCTAGTTACATGTCCCAGTCGCCTTAATCCATTGATTTGATTGTTCGTATCTCTGTTTCCGTAGGCTATGGCATCCATTCATTGTTTGTTCGTCTTCTTCATGTCTCCCGCTCTTTTATTCCTCCATAGATTTTCTTCAATATTCCTCGTTTCCATATTTTTAACTCACTTATATTTTTTGGGGTCAAGGCCCACAGCTGTTTTTATTCTTCCTCTTTTTCTTCTTCTGTTCCTGAAAACCCTTTCAGGCGTCGGAGGGGGATTCCGGTTCCCCTTTAATCCATTTCTTCCACGTTGTCCTGTTTCTTGCCATAATTTTCCTTTCCCTCTTCTATATTCTTCTATTTGATCTAAACATCTTCTCGTTCTCTTTGACACTCCCATTTCCATCACCTTCTTCGTCAATCTGCCTTGATTCATTCTCACCATGTGTCCATACCAGCTCAGTTGTTTCTTCCTGATCTTTTCTTCTATTGGTTCTTGGTTTACAATTCTTCTTATTTCCTTGTTTCTAACTCTGTTGTATTTGCTTTTCCTTGCTATTGTCCTAATGTGTTTCATCTCTGTTTCATTAACTTGCAAATCCAAAAGAAGTACGAACAAAAAGATATCCCGCTTTGTGCAATATCTTTGGATTTTAAAAAGATTTATGGTAAAGTGTAAAGATCTACTATTTATCAAGCAATGCAAGATCTAGGTTTTTCATATGAACTTATCTTACAATTAGCTCTGAAAAATACAATCAATAAATTTAAATTCAGTAATCGTATCTCAAACTAGTTTCAAAATAATGTAGGTCTTAAGCAGGATTACCTAATCTCCACGACCTTCTGTTTAAAAATATGTTATTAGAAAAAGTGGCATTTCTACTAGAAACAATGACTTTAAGAACTTTTACTTCACCTAGGCCGACCATGTGATACTGCTGCAAAAAACTAAAACGCCCGTTGAAAAGTTTGGAAGAAAAAGCAAACGAAACTGCGACGATAAATCAAAGTATAACGTTGTGGGGTAGATAAATGTACAGGTACAAGAAAACACAAATTTTAAAACTATAGAGTTGCAATAAGTTAGATGTCTAGAACATAAAACCAGCGTATTTATTATTTCCGAACTAAAACCACAAAAGTTGCTGTATTTTGATGCAATTTCAGTTGCACTGCAGCTAATCCTCCCATTTTAATTCCACTAGTCCGATCTCCATTTTAAAAATGCCGTTTCTGTTAAGAAAATTCTTTTGCTTTTAAGTCTTTAGATTAACATAGAAAGAAGTGTTTTTTTGGTCGAAATCGATTTTGTTTCTCTCTATAGCCCCCTTTTAGGTCTATACACTTCATCCAGGGATGCTCCAACTTTTTGATCCCCTCCAAAAAATACCATGTCTAAAAGTCTGCAAAATACGCGGCCATCTCTTCATCATTGCTCGTGAATTTCTTTCCTCCAAGTCATGTTTTCATGCTTGGAAAGAGAAAATAAAGCCAGAACTGGAGAATACGGGGCATGGGAGACCAATTCGAAGCGAGATTCATTAGTTTTGGTCATTGCGACCATCAACGTGTGAGCCGGCGCAGTGTTATGATGAAAGAGGATTGTTTTCCTCTGCATTTGAGGTTGTTTTCTTCAACCTGTTTAATAACGAAACATAATACAATTCTTTTTTTCTGTTTCTCCTTTCTGCAAATAGTCTATGAACAATATGCCATGTGATCCCAAAAACAGTCACCATCACTTTCCCGTAGGATGGCACCGTCTTTGCCTTCTTCGGAGCAGGTTCGCTTGTTGAAGTCCACTGTTTGGTCTCTGGTGTGTAATAATGTTTCATCAACAGTTACAAATCGCCGCAAAAAGTTTATTAAATTACGCTTAAATCGATCCAACAGCTGCTTTGAGATGTCAATGCGCACGCATTTTTGGTCCAATGTCAACAAGCGCGACCCCCATTGCGCGGAAAGCTTCTTCATGTGCAAATCTTCATATAATATTTGAGAAATCCATTCTGTTGTTACGCCTGCGGTTTGTGTCATCTGTTTTATTTTCATTCGACAATCATCTAACACAATTCTCAACGGTTGCTGTTTTTGGCCTCCCCGTGTTACCATGCACAAAATGCAAGACACGCTCCTCCCTCGCCTTCACCCATTGGCAGGGCTAATCCCAAGGGTGTTGAGGTAGGTCAGGGAGCATAAAACCCCGAGCGGAGTGGAACTCGCTCTCTTTCAACACTCAACGCTCCTCGAAGAACAAGCTCCCTCTCTTTAGAACGAGCTCACTCTCAGCCTCACAATGCCTAACAAAAGCTGTTTGTTTTATTTAATAAAAGAAATCCTTGAACTTCAAGCATAACAACGCTCTTAAACGGTAATTCAAAGGACGACACTTGAATTACAACCCTAGCAGCAGTCAACGTATGCAGCCACTGTCTTTGGCGCCAACGCTCTGAGCCAACCATCGCTCCGAGCCGCCGTCAACACCCGCCATCGCTCCAATCCTTGAGCTAGTTGGCAACACCCGGACGCTCTTCATCAAATACACTCGTACAGCCACTTTTGAACTCTGCCACCTAGTTTTTTACGGCGGCGAACGAAGAGGCAGACTCCCAGTAGACAGCGTCCAGCAGGGCTTTTATTTCCGTTGGAGTTCAACTTCAAACGGAAGAATTTTATAACTGAACGATATTCGACTGGCTCCATTTTTTACAAATCGCTGACATCGACTGACACAAACGACTGTCGAACAAAAACTACGCGTCTAAAATAGCTGACATTTTCGGCAGTGCCATGTGAAAGATGAACCATCGTAACTATAAAAGAATTTTGACCTGTGGTTCCATCTTCATGCTCAGGCTAAAGACTTATCAAAACACCCTCGTATTTTACTACCAAAAATAGTAAAAATCAGTACTAAGTCGCTACAATTAAGAGAATAAAAAACAAAGAACGACTGCAGTTAATACAATTTGATAAGCTAGATGAAACGAATTAGGATATTAAAGGCATTAATCTATCTAGGAAGCATGAAGAATCATCTTAAGGCATCAAGTAGCCTCATTACCTCTTCAGTTTCAAGAAAATACAATACAATATTTTAAATCTAATTGTTTTGGGTCTCAAACAGTATCGATAAATACAAGTCTGCCATATAATCGTCACCAGTAAGTCTCCGAGAGTTACAGAAGCAAGTAACACTATGTAAGAATACATCGTATACCGTTGTAGGAAATCGTTTCTCTTTACTGATGTCTGTATCGTTAGAAAGAAAGAGACTGGAACAACCCAACAGTCAAAACCTTGTGTGTTTCAGCATCATTTCATCTTTGAATAAAAATAAGCTACTTTGCAACTCCTGATTTCAATTTAGTTCCTTCAGCTGAAATATTTTCTAGGTTTGACAATTTTCCCGACTCATTAAAATTAGTTCAGATGGATTGATCTGGCTTACAGACGGATCAATGATCTTGGAAAGCACTCTGGAGAGCAGAAATATATGACACAAAACCGTGGTGAGAGCTTTGGTTTTTCCTAGGTAAATATGCCACAGTCTTTCAGGCAGAAGTATATTCAGTATTAAGGT
>VTPC01004808.1:0-45332 GCA_011009095.1 Ignelater luminosus
AAAAGGAGAACACGAACCGCTTGCATTGAAATGTCCTTGGCTTGCAAACATTTCAGATTGAATTGTTCGAATTGGAGTAGCACTCTTATGGCTACGCTCAATCACTTTCCATTCAGTGTCTCCCATAGAGAAATTAAATTCTGGTGCAAGGGTCTGAGATTGAGGTTTAACGACTGGTTTCTCCAAAACATATTTTTTTCCCGTAAGCGAAACAGGTGCATATTTACGAACTGGTTGTGACAAACAGAAAGGTTTTGGAAGATTCTGAAAAGGGTCGGGTTTACTTGAAAAATCAGGAATGGTTGGAAATGGAATATCAGTTTTATCATCTTCTTCTATATGTTCCTCTTTTGTTTCTATTTGTTCTTCTTTTTTGTCTTCTGTATGTTCGAATGGAGCGGGGGATGTTCTCAACACCACAATGTCCTTTTCAATCATATCAGGGTTTAAATTAATATTAGGTATAGCTGGAAATGGTAAATTCGGTTCCATGGTTGATTCTAAAGTTTGGCCTTCTTTAAATCTTTCTACATCACTTTCAACCAATTCAGCTTCCGTGGCAATATCGGGTATGCGAGGAAAAGGAGAAATAGGACGTTTGGGTTCAGGTTCAGTTTGAGGTATAGTTTCTTGTTTGGGAAATGGGGAAACTGGTCGTGAGATTTTTAAGTTCCTTTCAGTTTCAGTTAATATTTCAGGAGTTACAGTGACGTCTGGAATTGTCGGAAATGGTGAAGGTGGACGAATTTCCTCTACATTAGAAGCATCAGCTGATGTTGGTGCGTTAATTGTTAAGGCGACGCTACCTGTACAAATTATTTTAGCTAAAAAGCACTGAATATGAAAATGACTTAGCGTAAATTTCAGCTGCACAACAAAAAAATGCTACACTTACTGTATTGTGGTGGTGGTGGCGCATCTGTATTCCAAGCTTGAGGTAATTTCGGTTTGTAAACATCTACATTGCTAACGCCTTTTTGAAAATTCTCCACCATTCTGTTGATACTGTTGCTGTTATATGCCGGATTGGGATTGTAACCCTTTTTAGCCCCACTCCATGAAGGCAAACTGTTGCTTCTGATAGCTTGCTCGTAGGAATCCACCGTTGGTTTTACAAAGTTACCTTTTGTCGGCCAAACGGGAGCTACGTCTTCAAATGCAGCGTCTACCGAACCAGTTTCTAAAGCTGCGTCCCAGGGTGATTTTATTAGTTTTACGCGAGGACGTGCAAAACGTTCCTAGAATTGATGGTCAAATTAATTTTTGGGTTATTTAAGTAAATTAGTTTTATTACCTGTATTTGATCTAATTTCTGGTTGTGTTGTACCCTTTGGACTGTTTCTGGTAAGTAACCGGGTGTGGGTAGATTAGTTGGTGGTAGTATTGGTGGTACGATTGGCTTTGGTGTTGGTGGTGGTGCGATATCTTCTAAGGCTGCCGGACGTGTACCTTCTGTTTCAGCAACTACCCACTTTTCTGATCTCTTACGTCTTTTTGCAAATAATTCGGCCCCTATAGAAGCAAAATACGTTAAATATTAGCAATCCGTCACTATCTTTGATTTTGCTACAAAGATGAAGAAAAAACAAATCTTTAGGTTTAACTCAGAGAGGACCAAATTAATTTAATTGACTAGAGCAATGACATAACACGTCAAAACTAAGTTCTTTACTGATTACTGATTTACTGAAAAATAATCTGCTTTTGTATTAGTCGGTGCGGCCCTACGGGCCAATCTTGCCCACCCCTGATCTATCTCATATATCTTTGTCTGAGATTATCTTCTTAAGTATATCAAATATTAAGGAAGGCCATTTTAAATATGTTCAATGACCTTTGTAGTCTCTCAAGGTGAAATGAAGGTTCAAGTAACTAAACAAGGAAAAATTAAATGCTACTGGATTGTAATTGTAACTATAGTTCGTTTTAGATTTACTCAAGAGACCAACTGAATCTACAAAAGGTCTGTTTGAAAACAATAATCTTCCAAAGAATTCCACCAGTGTTTATATATCTGAAATCGATCTAAAAAGTTGGAAATGTCTTTTAAAGGTTTATTTCAATCAACACATCACACAGACGTTTTCCATAAAGTGTGATAAAAGAATAGAATTGTTCTGAGATTATTCTGAAACAGCTTTGTAGAATTAAAACTAGAAACTAGAACTAATCGATTCATTTTAATTGATTTCATCAGTAGTGGTTGACGATTTTCTATTAAAGGAGGGCAACACAGAATAAAAGTAAAACCATCTGGAAATCTGTTTATACTTGAAATCGATCTAAAGATCTTCCGATTATCAAAACTTAAATTGGAAATGTCTTCTAAAGTTTATTCCAGCTAATACATCATACAGATTTTTTTTGTAGCTAGAATGTAACAACAACATTGTATCTTTCTAGAAACGTCAAAAGTGTGTTGTACTCTAGATGATAGTTCTTTAAAAACACTCACTATTTGATGAAGAAGCAAGTTTGCAAACTAAAAAAATGTTCCTTATTAATCGACAAAATCGACAAGTAGAACTCGAGTTAAAAAAGCGAGAAGAATGTTAAAAGTTGCAGTTAAGGTAACCGGCTCGTAAGAGCTTGCACGAAATTATAAAAAAACAATTTCCTTGTACTCACTTGGTTCTCCAACTATTGTTGTCTGGACTGCAGGACGGAATTTCTAAAACTGAAATCAGGCACTGAGGTGTACGCGCCCCGTTTATAAGCGGAATCCGAATTTACATTAATAGCAATGAGTGTTCGTAGCGCTCTTTAATTAACGTTACAGTAACCTAACAAGTTCGACACGTCAGCGTACAATGCGCATTTATAATAATTAATTTGTAACTTCGTAAATACAAGTAGTAGTACCTACTAATTAAAACGGAAATTTTTCGTTTTATAATTGTAGTAAGCCGATCGAAATCAAAATGACGTTCTAGAATAACAATTCTCCAGATCTATATTTATTCTTTGTAATAATAAATGTTACTGGCCATTACACTCATAAGGACATCTCAGAAACAAGATACCTTCCAATGTTAAAGATTAACCGTCTTGGCACACAAAAGAAAACAATGAAAAAAGAATTTGAAGAATCTTTTCCAGTTAAATTAACTCCGATGTGGTAGATAAGATCGTCAATCAAATTAAACGTACAGAATTTACAAAAGAATAGAATAACAAAAAAAGCTAAATAAAAGTACAGAATATTTCTGCATTGTCACAGAAATTCATGTCATGTTTGTTAAGACTACATTCATGTGTTGATGCCAAAAATTCTAAAAGTTCAAGCAGTGCAGAACTAAGCAATTATATGTTATCTAAAACTATTTTCTACATTTTCTTGTAAAATGTTCTTCAGAAACACAAAATCCCAGATTTAATTTAAAAATAGAACAAACTGAGTGGTTACTATTTAGAAAACAAAAAAAAAGACAAATAAATATACTCGTACTGTTGCTACCGCTAAGCACTACCAAAAGCCAATATTAACACACAAAAAGCTTTTTTGTTTGTGTTGTTATAGTAATAAAATTAACATAAACATCGTAAATTACCTTTTCCTCTAGGCGAATTAAGATCACGCACGATTTCTTGGCAAACTTCAGGTGAGAGAGCTGATTCAATGTTATAACCTTGTTTTCTCAAAGAATATATGTCATGAACCTTTCCACGAGGGTTCATAACAAGTTTCAGCAAGGGTTTATTTTCATCGCTTCCTTCGACACCAAATCCGTTTTCTGCGCCGTTTGCTTGTCCTAAAAACAAACAAAATTAACTTATCGTTATATCTTTTGTACTCTCAACAAAATAATTTTTAGGAAAAAATTCATGTTCTACTTCTATTAATGTTCTTATTCTCAGTTCACTAGAAAGTTTCTAAGAATTACGATTTCCTGTAAAAAAAGAAACTAATTAGACTCCAGGAGTGCTGAGGTGATCATGGTGTGCTAATTTTCATTCTCAAACCGGATTATTCATTTTGGAATTTTTCCAAAAAGATTGATAAGGGATGTATTACTGAAACATCTGAAGCCAAAGATCGGCTTTGGTCTATGCAAGAAGTTGATATCTTTTTTAGCGATATCTAGCGTTTAAAAATGGAAGTGACAATTACTATTATTTCGATAAATTTGTTTATGTATAGTTGGATCATGCAGTCTTTCTTTTATCTACGATTATTTCCTGAAGATCTGAATACATAAAACAATTTATTATTAATTCAACAAACTGAGTTGATCAGTGAAATGGAATTCTAACAAGAATTCAGTTTAGTTGCAGCGAAAAGAACTTGGGAGACTCTGTAGATTCATCTTGACGTTATGAAAGATTTTTCTCTGATTGTTTAGGAATAGTCTAATTATCTAGTTACTTAGTTTTATATTTCTTTGTTGCTGTTGTTTTGTGTCTGAGGTTTCAGGTTCCCTTGGACCTTGTGGTTTCAACTATTATGGTTATTTCGCCGTCTGCTGTTCCAAGCCCCACTCATCGCTTTAAATTCTTCTTGGGGGGAGACATTCTTTTAAATTTTATTTTTTTTCCTCCACATGAAAATTTTTAGGAAAGTCGAATGCGTAACTATTAGAACCACCGAGGTTTTTCTGTGACTAAAGGCAACCAACTAACTATTCACAATAACTTTATTTTATATGTAATTTTATCTCTATGCCACCTCCTTACCGTGGCCCAAGGCAACCAACTTGCTAGCAGGGCTGTTATAAGAAGATTTATGAGATATCTCATTATTCCTTATCCTTTTAGAGTAAAGATAGCGCGCTTTGTGCTGTATTTTCGGAACGGGAGCCCTTATCGACATGGGACTTTTTTGTTACGTGGGCTATAGGGTACAAAATAAGCGCGGTTTGTAGCACAGTTATTTGTAGTACCTAGTCAAAGCGGAAAACGTCATATTCAGGGTTCGAAAGACAAAAACCCAAAAAGTTAATGCAAAATTGGTTGCTGTATTGAAAAAAATGACAGTTGGATGATAAAATTCATACCATTGGTATAACTGTTAGGTCTTGCTGTATAGACTGTATGAGCAAAATCAAAATTGGAATTTTTAGGAAAGGGACATAATTTGGTCTGACCGGTCTCCCCATAACCGATAGATCAAACTTTAAAATGGCGATCAATGTGGACCACCTAGTTACTAATACTTATACAGTTTTTAGGTTATTATCGCATTCCCCAAGAGGACTAGAAAGCTGCCGAATTTTCATTGATTTCGTGCGCTACTAGTGCCCTTATTTTGCGTCTTGGATGGTTGATTGAATCTTTGTCCATAAGTGCATAAGCCTATGAAGATCTAGATGGAATAAGACGGAAAGCTAATACAATACACCCAAGTGCTCTGCGTTTTGTATAATTTTACATTGGGCTAAATGGGCTAAATTGAATATTTTATTCACATGATGTATCAGTTTATAAAATACTTTGCAGACAAAATTCTTTATAACTTCTGTGCTATTTTTTTTCTATGCTACCTTCTCACATAAACCCAAGGTAACCAAGTGGCTAACTAGGCCATTGCTAGGAGGTTTATGAGATATTTCCCACACAAAATTTGCTATACTGTTCATATAATTTTTCCTTTATGCCAGCTCTTCAATTCTACCCAAGGCAGCTGACTGGTTAGCATGGTCATTATCAAAAGATTTATAATTTTAAAAAATGATATTTTAAGAAAAAGAATTCTTAGTTATCTTAACAGACAAATTTTCCAGTGATTCGATTTAAAAAAAAACGATACTGTCTTGTTTCACAACTAGTTTTTTAAATTTAATTTTCAAATTTGATAGACAGATAGAAGTAATGATGGAGTACTGCATACAAGATTAGCAACATGATACGAATTTTAAAAAGAACGAACAGAAATTAGGTCATAAAGTAAATACGGGAAGCAATATTTGACGTTTTACAAGAAATAGGGTTATTAGTTACAGGTAATTAACGTTTAGTTTCAAACAAGTGCTCCAAAAGACAAAAACCAGGAAAAAACATTTTTTAAAGAACGCCACTTGTCTTTTTTTTATTCTCCAAAACCACATAGACATGACACTACTTGACATCACAAAATAAAAATTACAAGAAAAACGGAAAAAAAACTACACAGAACGAAACAAACCTCCAGCTGAACTAAAAAAGAGAAGAGATTACGCAACAGCTAATTTGAAGACTATTAAGCTCGAGGAAGTATTCCACGTTTCCTATATTCTTAAATAAACATCAGAGGACTGTTCTGTGTATATTTTGTCATAGCTTAACTCCCAAGTTATTTGAAGCGCAGAATTTCTAATACCCACATCATTTTTACTAGCACAATTCTAGATGCATCACTGTGTTAATATAAACAGGCAGCACAAACACACACATTATTATCTCGAGGATATTTCTGTAACAAGAGTTTGTGCGGGGAGAGCGTTACGTAACGCCTGCCGATGAGGATGGCATTTGGCCAAAAAACCTGCAGCTAATAAAAATATATACACTACTGACTGCTACCGGTTTGGTTTTCACTTCCGGAAGAAAATAAAATTTATTTGATTTGTTTCAAGAATTAAACAAGCGTTTTGTTGAGTTATTTTTACATGTTATGGCTACCAAAACGGAAAAAATCTTTAGTATCTTGACCTCGAAAGATTCATTGATGTTTAAATAGAATTCCATAACCTCACAAATTCTACACAGCACATGTTTAAAACAAACAAAACATGCAATTGTTCTTAATTGAAAGTCAAATAATTTTAGGAAAGAAATGGAGGTTAGGATAATTTTAGTACTAATCAGCTTTAATTAGAGCATGTCGGTTTATACAATTTATAAATAATTTTGTTTTAGTACTAGTTCTAAACAATTTGAAATCGAACACAAGGCTACAAGAACAAATCATGCTTAAACGTCTCTAAATAACGTAGTAGACAGAGAGGCAATGAAGAATGCAGGGACTAAACATATAAGTAGGCATTAACGATGAACCAAACAACCATTCCTTCATGAAAATAACTCAGTTGATTGTATTATAAATTATTTGACAGTCAAGGTTTCAAAGGAAAAAGAATTAATAACATCGTGGAACCATAGCCAATAGCTGGAAAAACAAAATAAGAATTTGTGACTAACTGGGAGTTTAAAGTCTAATTCAAACATCTAAATGGCAGTTTCACCATTTTGTTACAGCATTGCAACTCGCAAAACAGATAGTTATCTTGGATATCTTATACAAATAAATCGGCGAATCTCCACACTGCAGTGAGAAAAACTTAAGGCAGAACTACTTCACTGTCAAAAATAATCTTTTGTACAATGACCATAACCATCTCTAGCCTAGAAATAAAAAAAATTTCTTCTCGTACAAGTACACCATTTTTGTTCTGCACTTAGATAGTTAAGTGCTGCATGGGATGATAAGACCAAGGTACTGCTTAAAACTTTTAGAATTCCCCAAACTATTCATTTCTAAAAGGAAGCTTACAAGTCTTGTTGATCTTTTGTTCCTTTTGGCTTCAAGTACATCGATGAAAAAAATAGAAGACTAGAAAAGAAAATAGAACTGATCATCTTCAAAAAAATTTAAAAAAAAGAACAAGTTATTGAAATCTTAAATGAAAGATTGAACAGATAAAGAAATAAAATGGTTAATACCGGGTACGAGTGAATCATCAACTCGCTCTATCTTTCTCTCTATTTTTGATCATTTTTTTCTGTCCCGTGGAGAAAGCTGCCATCTTGGTTCAATTCACCAATGACATCGCGTTTTGAGAAAGAGAAGACTGTAGGGAAGACGTTTGGTCCTTTTGGGACCAAGAAATTCAGTATCCCAAGATACTTCAAGCGCACAAAGTCTTCGTTTTTAGATTATCGATTCATTACTGAGCAGGAAGAAGAGTTTTCTAGCTAGCCGTAGTACTTTCGCTAAATGCCATGCAGGAATTCTTCCGTGGCGGCTTTGTGAAGAGAGCAGTCGGGCAAAAACGAACTACCTTTCTCAATATCTTAAGGATGTCCACCAGACCACTAACGACGCAGGACAAATCAAAACACTCCAGATCTACAGTATTCCATCGGACAAAACTAAGTCTCCAAATCTACCCCCTTTGCTCCCTCCCGCTGACGTCATATTTTCTGTTTGAGATACAAGAATACAACTAAGAAGGCAGAAGCCATAATTCATGACGCCAGCTGAGTATAAGGGAAAGCGCAGCTGGGTGAGTTGCAGTAGCGCAAATCAGAGACCGCATAGATCACGTTTTTCCCAGGAACAACCAGGCTAGACATCGCATACCTTACCTTTCTCATTTAGCGACGCAGCGTTCTCTTACCAAATTAAATCTTTTGCTTTAAAGGCCTAAGAGGCGTAGCATACATACTGGCCTTTGCTTCTTTGCAGCGATAATCATCCTGTCTCGATGATTTTGTCGGGCTCTAAATTGGCTTCCAGCACACCTGTCGTTGCTACATATACTTTGCTGTTTTCTTTTTATGGCTGCCGTTGTTTTACTACATCCGCTTATTACGACTTATTATTTTAGTTTACAAAATGTGAATTAAATGGGTAAGGCTGTAAATTTGATGAGTTTATGAACTATTCGATGAAATTATTCATTTTGTCCATTTATGACAGAAAATTAATTATTTTCAAAATTGTTTTTATTTTAATTATACTTTCCTACGTTGCAAATAAAAAATAAACATATCAAATCGGCTAATTCTATTAAATATAAATTAACTGAATTGTACAAAGCATTTTAATAGAAATAGAAAAAAAAGAAAAGTTTAAAACATGTAGACAATTGCTTGTGTAAAAAAAACAATTAATTTGTTTTCAACTTTTTTGTACACTACGTTAATTTGTCACGATCTGTTAACAAAACTGATGGGCATAAAATTAATTTTGCTCGATCTCTTATTTGATAGACAGATGACACAAATGAGCACAACCTGTATTTTTCATCACATCAGTTATTTTTAAAAATTCAATTAGTTAGTCTTATAAAAAATTAAATACAAAATTAAATTAAGTACATTATTCTTAACAATAAATTAAACACTCATCTCCTACACCTAATAAATATTTTAAAGCAGCTAAGTGCACTTAAATTTAACTTTTTACTGACCCACATACTCTGGACAAATTGAATACCGAAAGAAATTTACTGCGACATTCATTAAAATAACATTTGACAAACAGAACGGCTCTAATTTACTTCTTTGAAGTCTTTAATTAAAAATAATAATATAGAAAGGAACAAACATAATAATTATTAAAACACTTACCTTCACCTTCATGTACCCATTTAACAGATCTTTTCTTTCTGTTAATGTACATAGATTGTCCTTTACTGGTTTTATTGCTGACATCACTTAACGAACTGGATATTCTTTTGGCTAATTCGACTTGCTCTTCCATTGTTGGATGAAGACCTTTGGCGTAAAATGCTGACGATGCGAAGATGTCTTAAACAAAACAGTGCAAAATAGTAGTTGCTGAATTCAAAACAAAAGGCTTACTTTTTCGGTGAGGCGTAATTTGAGGAGCATCTTCAGCCGGTGTGAAAATCTTTTCCAAATTGATAGGTTTAGGGGCATTTTCGTCCTGTAATAAAGGATTATAATTGAATCATTTCTTACATAATACGTCATTCTATAAATAAAATGAGTGATAATGTTAACTGTTTACGGTACAGAATTAAAATAATTGAAGTAACAGAGTCAATAGTTTTTTTTTAATTTTCTTTATCTATACAGGCTCGTGGAATAGCAAAAGTGACCCAATCGATGCAAAAAGGTCAGAGAAAGTACACAGAAAAAGAAGAAATAGAAATTAACATTATTTATGGAGTGTTAGAAGTAAAAGGTAGGTTCATAGTTATCTTAAATTGTGTAGACAACGGTAGACTTGTAAAGTAGCATTCCGTGATTGTGATATCACGTAGATCTGTACATGTTAATTTTGCCATAATCTTATTTTAAATTACTAGTAATTAATTGAACAATGGTTGGTATACGCCAACGGAGAACACGAGTAGCTTAAAATTAAGTTATCTGATTGATACTAAAAAACAAAACAAATTTCAGATAACTAGGAATTTAATTGTTTTATAAGGCATAGAATACCATCAGCAAAAAATTCTGAGCTGTTTCCTAAAACATTTCCGTACAGCTTGTGCAACCCAAATCGCTGCTCATTTAGGGCCTTTCTCAACGGTTTAAATAGAGAAGAATCGCTCACAATATAAAGTTTCTGTTTACAGGGGAGATATTTCAGTATATCCCATGGCATGACAGCTATGTTGCTGAATTGAATGAATCATTTTTAAATTAAGAAGTCGCCAACTCAGTGTTTATATAAAAAAGACTCAGATTAATTAACAACTAAACGTCTTTTTGACGTCATACTATTAAATGAAATTTTTAATAACCAATCAATATTGTCAAATAGAAGTTGTATTAAATTATGTGTAAAATATGCAACAAAAATAGTCTTTATGACATCAATTATTTGGATTCGTCAACTGTGACGAAATATGCCCAACTGATCACATAGATTGGACGTGTAATTCACGTGATTTATTATTTATAAATTTCCTCATATTCATGTTTCAAAACGTCACAGTTTAACACTCATATAAGGATCTAAGAAACGCCATTTAATAGTAATCCAGACGTCTTATTGTCGTTACGTTAAAAAATGATATTTCTACAAGTACATAATGTCATAAAGACGTTATATTAAATCATGCAAACTATGGAACGGAAATTGAATCTTTACGACATCAACAGCGACGAAATATGTCCAAATGTATATATAAATTCGACGTCTAATTCACGTGATTTAGTCATTACGCTATTTAATAGCACACTAGACGTTTTTTGACGTCATTCTGAAAAATGGGATTTTTATAATAAATACATAATGTATACATGTCCTACTAAATCACTTGGAGAATACGAAAGAAATTTAAATTCTAAAATCTTTTCGACATTTTCTCATACCAAAAACGAAAATCTTGATGTATAGCCGTCGCATTAAATCACATGGAAAATATGAAAGTGACGCCTTTATAAAGTCAATTATTCGTATTTATCATCAGATGTTCATTTGAATTTGACATCACTCTGCTTGCTGGGAAGGTAAGAAAGTAACAGATTCTCAACAATAGAACTACAACAAAAAGAAACTTGAATCGAACTGAAAAATTCCAAAAATGTTGTCACAGGTGGATAGCTCAGACAGATGTGAAAGTCAAAAAAAATTATATTCTGATACAAAGCTGTATGTAGAGTTTCTGTTTCTTGTTCAGGCTGAATTTTTTACCGCCTGAACTAAGTAAGTCAATTATCTCAGGAATTCATTTAAATGAGCCCTGAATTCGGCGACCAGGGAAGGAGAAGACGCTCAAATCTTAATAAGTGATAATTTGATAGAGTAGCAGTTTTCCTTTGTGTTTTATGTAAAAATGACTGGAACAGTTCTTAGAATATTGAATGTGTTCTGTGTTTCAGCTCTTCTAATGTGGAAGTGTCTTTAAAGGTCCTCGTTTAGGTCGAATTTAATATTTCGTTGCCACTCTTATTGACCGAATCTACTCAAAGAAAATCTGAACTTGGTGAAAAAGAAAGGGAAGAACGCCCAAAACATATTGTGGCTATCAAACTATAAATATTATTTTAGTAAATTCGTTTGCAGAGTATCAGTCTTGCCTTCATAGGACACGGTGTAAAAATCATCACTTGATCAAAACGCAAAAAGTTTGGAAACTCCTTGGTGGACTGTCTTATAAATCCAAGTGCTGTTTCCTTCAGCAATCTTGGAAAACCAAGTAGAGATACCGCGTGAAAAGTTCAAATATGCAATTCATTCTTTACAACCTTCGGTTGTTTCTGAATCTGACGATCTGACAAACCTAAAGTTTGATTTAAAAATGTCTCAAGTAAACTGTAATTAGTTGTAACCTTAAAAAGCGACAATATCAATGTTTTGATCGCATTAAGTGTTCCCATTTCGTGGTTATTGACCGACTGGGGAGTAACCTTCAAACCAAATTTTTGATTTTTAAAATATTTTAAAATTAACCTTGTGTAGAGTAACAGTGATTGCACATCACGCATGCTACAATTATGAAATGTCGTGCAAAACTGAGAAAGAAGCATCATTAACATACCAAAATGAAAATGATTAAAACTCTGCCCTTCACATTTCTGCTGGTATAAAAAAGTATTGATGACAAAAAATATTTTTGATGCCTCTAAGATTCTTTTAAATTTCAAAGACTAGAAGTTTGCATTTGAAATCTCCAAGATAATAAAACAACCAGATTAGTAAATTTTTATTGTTTTTCATGTAAAATCAATAAAGACTAACTACCGATAGCCAAGCCAAACAAAAAATATTTTGGCATAAAAAAGCAAATAAAAATGATTTAAGGTTGCTAAACAACCCACAGCTTTCTTTCAGAATAAAGTCAAAAAATAACACAGAAACTAGGAAATTACACGGAAGAAAGAAAAAGTCCAACTTTTACTTCTCGATTCTTCCTGATTTTTTTCTATTTTGGTAAAACTACGAAGTTAATGAACACATCTAAAAAACATCCTACACGTGAATGTTTAAAAAAATAACTCAAATGACAAATTTCTAGAATGAATTATGATATATCTAAAAGAACAACGGCGTGGAAAGACATAACATGAAGAAGGTGTATTGCAAAACAGTTTGAAAACTAAACATTAATTTCGTTTATTAATAAACTGAAAATTGAAAGAAGATAAAAATAAATTTCTTAAAAATTGGAGACAATAAGCTAAAGTCCACAAGTCGGAATTGTTTAATTAGTTAACAAGAAGAAATTTAAAAGACTTTTCACCACATTATTGTTTTCAACTTGGAGTACTTTCAAGAAGGTAAAGGCAACAGATTTGATTAAATTTCTATATATGGTTTTATATAAAAACAAAAACTGCTGTTACTTTTGTTTTATTTCTGTTGAAGCTAGAGCAAAACATTGAAAGTTAAAAGTTTTTCCATTTTTTATTCTTGTTTTAAATTAACCTGAACAATTGTCTTAAAAATAAATACTACATTTGCTCTGTTTGTTAAAACAGCAAAAACAAGATTGTTATTTTTGTTTTACAAAAATACATTATTACAAAAAACAAAAAAGTAGAACACAAAACATAAAAACAATAAACACATACAGCAAAATGGACGTGTTTCTCTATCTTTTTTAAACTGTACGTATCATTAAGTCCATTGAAATGATTTGTTTCGTAAGTTTCCTGTCTGTTTTCATTAATCGAATAAATGCCACCACCAAGGAACATTATTTTTATTATAAAAGTCTTAAATTAACTAAAAGATTATTTTTAACACTTTTAATAACATTATCTTGTAACACTACTTGTTATTATATCTCGTGTAAGTGCTGGAAGTTTGGCAATTGTTCAAACAAAAGCAAGAAACAAGTGTTTATAAAAGAGTAATTGCGTAGTTTTTCTCTTTTTTCTTATTTAGTGTAATTTATTAATGCAAAAATATTATACGTTTCGTTTTAGTTCGATTATTATTTAAAAAATAAGAAAAAGAACACTAACAAACAAATTCACCATGATTATTTAAAACGGACTACCTAACAAACTGGAATGTGTTTAGGAACTGACTGAGGAAAATTTCAAAAGGATACTGAAAATAATTTTATATTCAACACACGCACATATACACACACTCGCACACCGGCAGCGATTTTTAGAATTTAATCAGTGGTAATATAACGCAGGCTCTCAAGTTAGCCAAACAGTGGTAACAGAAATTATATTTTTAGACAAAACAAGATTTCAGTAAGTATATAATGAGGTAATAGCTTATACTTAAGGTGTAACTGATTCATACATCTAGACGCTTGGGCTGTTAGAATGGACACGCATTCACGTGAATACGCAAGTGATAACTTTTTTAAAATCAGCTTAAGAGGTAATATTTAAAAATATTATGTTCAAAGATCATGTACAGAGGTGGAAAAGGTAAGAAATATTAATCATCATTTTTATGATAAAAAATAACATGACAATGATATTTCGTTCTAGTAAAATAAAAAGTCTAAAGTTGTAGGTGGCTTTATAACAAACCAACAACATACAGGGAGCCTCCAAAACTAAATCCTCATTTTTTTTTAAATCTTAATTCAATATTTTCAATCGCTTAGTGCTGGTTTTTTTCAATTTTTGGAAGTTACAATTTATCTGTCAAGCTGCAGTCCTGGAACCATTTTTTCTAAATAACGAATCGATATACCAAGACTTTTTGAGAAGGATCACGACGATCGATGCCATTTGACCCCGTTGATACTATAGGCTACACCATTTACAGTTCTAGGTTCTTCCAGATCAAACTGTTTGAGATAAGAATTTTTAGGAATTGTCTGTCTAAACAATTAAAAATGTCTTGTCAATCGATCGTGCCAATTCTTCTTTTGGTCATCAAAAACCACATTTAGACACCAGTCTACCATGCTACTTTCAGTTATTTGAAAACACGGAGTTTCTCCGGTTTTTACAAGTTGGTTATTTTTGGGATACAGTCGTAACTGATATTTTAAAGTAACCGAAAGGAGGAAGGAAGTTTGGAAAAACTAGTCAGAATTCTTTTTGATGATCAGTACTCCACTTACGAGGGTGGTCTGAAAAGTTTCCGACCTAACAAAGATACAAGACATTTTTTCTGAAAATTTTCTTTTATTTTTCAACATAGTCTCCTTGTAACTCTACACACTTCTCCCAGCGATGCTCCCATCTCTGTAACCCGTCCAAATAGTACTCGGCATTTTTCTCTGCAAAATAATTGTTCACGAAGGTGATTGCCTCTTCATTTGACGAAAATCTCTGTCCTCCGAGCGCAATTTTTAGATGAGGGAACAAAAAGAAGTCGCTTGGGGCTACATCTGGCAAGTAAGGCGGATGGTCAAGCAGCTCAAACCGTAATTCGTGAATTTTCGCCATGGCAACCGCTGAAGTGTTGTCTTGGTGAAACAGGATTTTCTTTTTCTGCAAATGTGGCCGTTTTTTCGCACGTTCTGCCTTCAGCTTGTCAAGTAATGATGCATAGTATGCTCCTGTAATGGTTTCTCCTTTTTGAAGATAATCGATTAAAATAACTCCATGACTATCCCAAAAAACAGTCGCCATCACTTTCCCAGCCGAAAAAACAGTTTTTGCTTTTTTTTGGAGCCAGTTCCCCCTTTGCCGTCCACTGTTTGGACTGTATTTTTGTTTCGGGCGTATAATGGTGTATCCAAGTTTCATCTACAGTAATTAATCGGCGCCAAAACTCGAATTTATTTCGCCTAAACTGCGCCAAAAGAGCGTTGGAAATATTCATTCGAACACGTTTTTGGTCTAACGTGAGCAAACGCGGCACCCAACGCGCGGACAGCTTTCTCATGCCTAAATGTTGATTTAATATGTGACAAACACGTTCTTTTGACATGTTCGTAACCTCTGCTATCTCTTTCGCTTTAATTCGGCGGTCGTCTAGCACCATTTGGTGAACTTTGGCGATCTTTTCGTCGGTAGTTGCAGTTTTTGGACGTCCCGAACGTTCATCGTCTCCCAAGCTCTTACGGCCACGTTTAAATTCAGCAGCCCAAAATTTCACTGTGGTAAATGATGGTGCAGAGTCCCCATACACAGAATCCAACTCATCTTTTATTTGCGAAGGCGTATTGCCTTTCAAAAACAAATATTTAATGACAGCTCGATACTCGATTTTGTCCATTTTCACAAAAAAACTCACATCAACTCACTCAAACGACTGTTACATAAAAACTGCGCGTCCAAAATGGCTGAAACTTTGGTGAGTAACTGTCAACAGATGAACAACGAAATTCAGTAGCTTTTATTTACGAGTGCTGCCATCTTCACGTTGAGGTCGGAAACTTTTCAGACCACCCTCGTATATGTTAAGCCGTAGAGTACCATTCTTAACAAAAAAGGCGCATTTCAATATAGGTTTCGTTTTGGAGATATCGTATCTTGAAAAAATAAAACATAAACCGATCAAACTCAATTTTGCACTGGAAAATTGTGGGTTGGTCTACTATTTACAAATTCGAAAATGCGAGTCTTCTACCTGTATTCGTTATCGAGGAATTTAAAATTGATCATTTTGCCCAAACCTCTAGTAACAACTTGAAAAATAAAAATCTGCTCTACTAGTCCTGAAGATGTACGAGGTTTGTTCAAAAAGTATCGCGAGTTTTGAATTTCCGCGGGTTACTTAAATTCAATTTTCGATTTTTTTGTGGCGTTATGTTGGTACGCATGTCCCTCACTTATGCCGACAAGTTCGGCCATTTTAAATGTTCAGTTAATTTTTGACAGCTGTTTTGGTTGGAAGTCTTCGATTTTTGCCTATTCCAAAAAATGGATCAAAGAATCTGTATCAAATTTTGTGTGAAAAACAAAATTAAGTGCGCGGACGCATTCCGAATGTTGACTGTGGCATGTGGTGAAGCTACCTTGGACCGAAGCAACGTTTATCGGTGGTACAAAATGTTCTCAGAGGGCCGAGAAGATGTGAACGACGAAGAGCGTGCTTTTGGTTTTGCTTACAGTTTTCTTCGATTGCAGGGGCGTGGTGCATCATGAGTTCTTGCCACAGGGTAGAACGGTCAATAAGGAATATTACCTGCAATTTATGCGCGAAGCAATCCGCCAGAAACGCCCGGATTTGTGGAAGAACAAAAATTGGTTTTTGCACCATGATAACGCCCCTGCTTACACATCGTTGCTTGTGCGCGAATTTTTGGCCAAAAACAACACACTAATGATGCCGCAGCCACCGTATTCCCCAGACTTGGCCCCCTGTGACGTTTTCTTGTTCCCGAAACTGAAGAGGCCCATGAAAGGACGACGCTATGCTACGATTGAGGAGATAAAGACGGCATCGAAGAAGGAGCTGAACAAGATCACAAAAAATGATTTTTTGAAGTGCATCGAGGATTGGAAAAAACGTTGGCATAAGTGTATAATATCTGATGGGGATTACTTTGGAGGGGACAAAATAGATATTCATGAATAAATAAATAATTTAAAAAAAACCACAAAATTCGCGATACTTTTTGAACAGACCTCGTATACCTAAGACTACTGAAGAGCAACCAAATCTGTATAGGTAGATACATATTGACTCATACAACAATGTTGATACATTTATAATTCAAACGTTAGAATTAATTTGTTCGATTGCAGTTCTTCTAAAAGGTTTAAAAGTTTAAATCTACTTGAAAAAACCATTAATATCTTAAAATGTACTAATCGTTAGTATAACAAAATAAAAATAAAACAAGAATGCTATAGTACCAGGATAAGCAAATTTGGCCCCTTTGTTGCTGAACAATATTGAGATTACATCTTGTCTCTTATGACTAACTGAAAGAATCCTTAGTGATCCTCTAAATAATTGTGGTTACGACATTAGTGCATCTACCTCGCAGACATGGGACTTAAAATTTTTTTCCTCGTAATCACCACTACATTTGTCTAACCCAGAGATGGTCAAAATTGACAACCAGGGCCGAATAAGCTTCTATATTGAGAAAGCACGTTTGCATACTTATTTTATAGCTACTAAATTGTTTGGTTAAATTTCTACTTGACAGCTAGTTTTTGATGATAAATCTACCAATTTGGCCTCGGGGATCAAGTTTGCCCACATCTGCCCTGGCAGGTAATCAAATGTTAAAAGTAGTATTGGTAATTAGATTGTAAGTACGTGATGTCAATAAATAATCAACCAAAGAATTTCTAAGATGTTTTATGGCAAGCAATTTGGGATTTAAAGTTTGTATGTACCAAAGACGATATTTTTATGTGTACAATTGGAAAACCTTTAAACTGTTTTAAGCACAAATCAATACATTTTTTAAACTGTTCTTATTCAGTCTTGATTGAAAGTCACAAATTGCCAAGCACGATTGAGTGAAAAAAAAGTTTGAACATGAAAATATCTGCTGCAATTTTTACAATCTCTTTTAAAATTATAGAAGAGCCGCTGTCAGTTTTCTGAAATTCCCTTTATGCTAAAAGATTTTAAATCTGTCAATTAAGTTTTTATGTACAACTTCTGGTTTTTGTTGCCAAGAATCTAATTAATACTAAAAACGTGTGTCTACTTTGAAAATCTACAACACGAAATCTACATAGATATTCACAAACTTGATTTTCAAATAAGTCACTTTGATCAAAACGTTTATATTTCCGGAGTAATAAACACACCGTATAATTATTATGCACTGTATTGTATTCGAATTTGTGTAATTTAATTGCGTCGATGGCAAGAAATAACAAAGATGTGCGCCTAACCTTCACGCCACTTTTATATTTAGCAAAGTAAGAGTTATTACTGAAATAATTCAGCCATCCAGTATTTTTGGCAAAAAGCCAATATAACATCTGTAGATATTAAACATTTCTCGCGTAGTCTCGCCCACACAGCATTAAACTATTTGTTATTACTACAAACACCGACGTTCATACACATTCATTGCTAATTTCAACTTTAATGAAAATGTGATCCCACTTTTCCAATTTTAGCAACTCGAAAATCATTTTGGCATTAGCATATCATCACCATCGACTAATTTTGTGTCACCTAGTTTTATTTAAATTTATAATGTTGTTTCAGTTGTTAAAAACAAAACAGCAAAACTTACCATGCCAACTTTAAAAACCCTTTTTGTCAAACTGGTTAGGAATTCTCTTTTTTGTGGATCTTTTCTATCCGATGGTTTAAATCCTCGGTCTGAATCTATCACATCTGTTGTACTTAAAGACTTTTGAAGTCCAAAACCAATGGGTTTCGAAGGCCAATAATTTGGAGTTGTTGGAGCTGAAGTTATTTGATGACTGCTAACACTTTTACTTAACCCATACGAAGAACTTGCTGTCTTTTTGGTTGTTGTCGTTGTACTGAGTTTATAGATTTGCCGCATTTTTATTTTTTCTTCTTTTTATTTTTAGGTTTTTTAGCGATTCTTTATTGTTTTAGTATGTTTTGGTTGAAGTTGTTGCAAAATTCTCACTATCTTACTGTCGGAAATAAATATTTTATTGTTAGTAGACACTGAAAAAATAAATGTTTTAAGTCTTGATGGTTTGTTTTAACTTTCAGGTGATGCTTTAGATCAATAAACTGTTAGATAATTTTAGACTTTTTAAATTGCTTGCAAGATTCTTAAAATATTTAAATTTGAGGTTAAGAAACTAATGCAAGTAATAAAATAATGAAATGTCATTAATGAAGACTATCAATTGTTCTAGTTATTTGGCAGGGTTTGTGGTGGCGCACTCCCACAGTACACCTCCAACAAAAATTTTTGAATCACCAAAGAGACAAGAACGATTCGTTTCTCTACAATTTGGCAAATACATAAATCTCAAATTATAGGAATAAATTCTCAGTTTTAAGATTTCTGTTTGAATTTTTTTTCCTTGCTGATTCAACACAATAAAATGTTTTATTCCTGGTTTATAGAACCTTGGTCTTGGTCTCGATAATTATGTCTATTCTTCTGTCATCAAACGTTTTACAATAAATTCAAGATAATGTCCAATTTCATTATTAGAAATTGTGCCTAGTGATAATTATAGCTGAGCTACCTTACATTCTTCTTTTTAATTTGATACTTTGGTCAAGGTATACAGTGACGTTCTAGTCTTACTAAATTTTGAATTTAATTTTGATTAATTCTGAGTTAAAACGGTTCTCAATCAATAATTTCTGTTACTGAGGACTTTCTTACTAAATCAGTTACGGCTAATTATAATTTGGTGCTTTGGAAGGCTGCCAAGCCCATAACAATTAATGAGACAAAAATAAAAAAAAAATTGTAACGAGAATTACATCGTTGTGGTTTTCCATTGTTTTTCCTCTATCTATTAGAAATAATAGTCACATCTTTAAATTTTAACGCTTATCATATTAACCTTCTTGAAACTTTCTATGCCAAATCTGCCTGGCTGTAGACCTTCCCTTTTTGTTCTATTCTATTTAGCAACTGGCCAACTACAATACTAGCAAGTAACTGATTGATTAATATTCTTGCTTCTATCTCATCATTAATACCACATCAACCTTCATATGCAAACACTACCGCTTTCGCCACTGATAACTTCCACATAGAGACTACGGCTATTACGGCTTGCTTGCTTTGATTGCAGTACTGTACGATATACAGATGTATTGCACTATTGGTATTAGTGCCTAAAACCTTGTTATCGGATCAACTCTAATCAAAAGATGTTCGTTACAACTTATGGATTTTATTACTGATTCTGGCAGCAGACACTGATTATTAACTAGATAACGAATTTTGTTAAAATCTTAGGACTTGACTAGATTATACCAAGACTGGAAGATTATTCCCTACTACTGAGCCTAAACGGAATGAAACCAAGGGCATAGTTTATACTACTTAAGACCAGTCTGCGTTTCTTTGGAAAAAGATGTGCTAAGGCGGTGCTGAAGCTGTCAAAGTGAAAATTAGGTTAGATACATCTATAAAAGGTTATATTCATCGTTGATGGTTTATCTGTGATAACTTATCCAAACTGCTAGAGTTTGCCGAGGTAGTATAATGATATCCAGTCTCAGTCTATAACAATCATCATAGTGAGTAAGTTGACAGTTAGTCTACAAAAGTTCAAAATTTTATTTGTTTACTTTAACTTTGTGATTTTAAGAGAAGCCCGTTTATCTGAAATGAGAACATTTCCACTTATCTTTAGTAAAAAAATAGTTTAAAGCTGTAAGCGTTCTTGGTAACTATCACAAGTCTAAAATACTGAGAGACTTTACTGATACCAATTTGTTGTTATCGTTTGACTACTAAGACAGTGCCACAAATTGCCAAAGACTATGGTTACAATCACATAATACGATCTGTTCTCGCGCTGGTATATTAGAATCTGTATTCTACCAAAATCGCCAAAAATGGAAACGTTCCTAACTCTGTCCGTAAGATGTCCACCCCCTAGTGAAGAAATTAAACGGTTGAGACGCAAAAACTTTTTATATGCAACGTCCCTTACAAAGCTGATTAATTTTCTGGTTTCCTTGACAACCACCAGTGCACTGTACTTCGATTGATTAAAAGAAACCAGACGACGGTTCTTGTATTGGTTTCCTCACAACAATAGAAAAAAATTAATTTTGCTTCCAAACTCTCTCGTCTTATCGTTTGGCGTGGCAGCATTCCAGAACGCTAAACTCGGAATTTCGTGATTTCACAAAGAAAGCTGTTGAGCAAAGCCGAACTCCTGCTCTTGTTGAAAATTGAAAACACTCCACTAGCTACAACGTAGCCCACATTTACTTACAGTCCAAATCAAGAACTAACAATTTCGAGTTTTGGAGCTTGCGATTATCAAACAAGACAGCCGCCCCTTTTCACTTCATTAAAAAAAACCAAGCTTCTAGTCGCTCACCCCTAAAGCGCTCCACCACCAAGAATCAAGAAACCACCATCCTTGACTCAAACTGAATATAAAAAAATGCTATCTTTATAGCAGGAATGGGCACGATCTTTTGGTCGACTTTGAGGTAGAAAATCACAAATTCCCGTCCCTTTGTTACATTACACACAGCAATCTCTGAGCTGCTTTTTTTATCCTAAATCAAAATTTCTTAGTCATCATCAAAGATTCGATTTGATGCACGCCGTATCAGACTAGTACTAGTAGTTTTACGCGAAGAGCTCGTCAAGAGGACCTTTCTCATGTAATGAATGCATACTCATAAATGCATATCTTGTTACTAAGGTCCAAACGTTATACATTTATGTATAATCAGAATTTATAAACTCAATTTAGATAATCTAAAGTGTATTAGGTGTGTGGTACATCACGGAAATAAACATAAATTCTTTTTTGTAGCAGGTAGTTCAACTAAATTACAGTAAAGAAAAATAAACTGGTAATGCTCTTCTGGAAAGCTTCAACATCGTATGGAAATGCTGAAAAATAGGGCTTTCTTTAAATTATTGATAGGCAAAAACCTTTCCACGTCTGGTCTCCTTGACAACCACCAGTGCTCAGTATATCGATTGGCTAAGAAAAGCAACTTTTTTAGTAATTTTCTTGTAATACCAAAATACAAAAAGATTAGATTAGATTTATGTTCTGTTCCTAGACGCTTCTTGGAGCTCAGAATCAGTAGGTTGCGGGACACTAAAGTTTCATTTTTCACAGTTACCGTTCCTGTTGTACAACCGTTCGCCATCCAAGTTTGAGATTTACAGAGCGAAATGTAAAGGAACTCAAAAACTACATTCACATCATCCATTGTCTCTGCGATGATCATCAACCAGTCAACTCCAACAATAATAGCGAGTTAATAAATCAATTAATCAACCAACATCTGTCAGAAACAACCTCAATTATCTTTTATTCCATCATAGCAACATAGTCTATGTTACCTCTCCTATGTTATATAGAAGCCCTTTCAATGCAGAAGAAAATTAGAAAAAGATTCTGGATATCCTAATGCTTGAGACTACCAAAGGCTATATGGCTAATGGTAATCTCTCCGCGTGTTTCCTTGAAGGTTCCAAAAAAACAAAAATAATTAGCTCATCACTTATCAAAACTACTACGAAATTAATCCACAAAAATCTAAAACACTGTGATTGAGTTCAGCAAATGAAATAATATTACATGTCTTCTCGATAAAAGCAAACAAAAGGCTGGGGATAATTGGTTATGGTTTCCCTAAGAGAGATCCAAAAATAAGCTTGAGGCAGTCTGAATCTACCAGTGTTTAAAGTCAATAAACACAAAATTTTTTAGAAATATTGAAGAAACTTGTTAATACCAATGGCCCAAAAAAAAGGTACAAATAAGTAATCATCATTTATCAGATTGTTGCCTTCAGTCATTATTAAGCAGAGTGGACAATCAAGGAGAGATCTCTACGTTGATACCAAAGATGTGTTGAGAGTAGAAAAAACCAAAAGACAAAAGAAGTGGTTTAGATGAAAACATAAAACATCAAAAACAATCAGAGAATATCAAAATTAGAAATATGAAAGTGAGTGGCGTTTTCGACATGTTGATAGTTGGCAACAGTTGCATTGTCACGTTTATTATCATTTTTATGGGTTTTGAATATGGTCCAATCTATGTATTATCAAGGTTATTAACCTACCAAGTTACCAAGCGTATGGTTTTTTGACCCGCTTGTAATTAAGGGTAATCAAAGTTAAATTGAAATTGAATACAAAACGCATAAATTGTTAGGGGCTGAATCACCTCATGCAAAGTTGGCAACCCTTATTGCCCACGTGTTGGCAACATCACTGCATATGTAAAACGAGACGCTTAACAAACGTAAACGCATTTTCAGGATAATTCTAAATTGATTTTGATTTTAATAAATTTGTTGCTTCTTTTCACTTTGTAATTTTGTGCCAAAATTGACAGCTGTTAATAATAAAAGAAGCCAAACTTTCGAATGAAATTTAATGATACTTTTATGTTTTAATGAGAATGTTTTTCAAAGATAATTTTAGAAAAGTCTGGAAATCTCTAACCTCACTATTTTGTTCCCCCTTTTTGTTCTCGGCAGGGTTAACTTGTATAATAATAAAATAAATTATTTATATAAGATATGATGATATGATGAGGTTATGCACTTTTTTAATAAAGTATGGCGACGCTTCAAGATCATAATGACCCAGAACTGCCAACATAATAAATTTCAATAAAAACTCTATTTTTAGAGAAATATAAATTTATAATAACTTTGTTCTTGAGTAAATATTAGGTAATAAATAATAATTTAACACATTGGCAATAACTAGCACAACATGACGTCAAAGGTAGACGTCAAGACAAGAATTCCCTGTTGCACTCTTTTTTAGACAATTCCTAGAATATCTAACTCTAAAATTGCATTTTAACTATTTATTTATTTATAGTTAACTCGGACAAGCACATTTTGCTTTTCTTACATCTTGAATTATTATTATCCATTTAATATGTCATTGTTTATTTTTTGATTTTCTTGCTAGATTTAAAGAGAGAAACTTGATAGTTTTTATCCAAATAATAAAATAAATATTTCTTACAGTAACCTCCTACAGGGTGAGTCTTTTGCAACCTTTAATTAAATTTTACTTTTAAAGTCTCAACTTGTTTACATTTTGCACACAAAAAAAACACAGAACACACACACCAAATTTAGACGTTGCAGAAGGAAGAATCAATTTTTTAAAAATAAAAACAAACACTACATTTTAAAAAGCCGATGATAAAATCGCAACTAAAACATTTTGATAACAGTAATGGTTGGCATGAAAACTTCAACAAGGCACAAGCCTAGAAATAATCTGCTAGGAGAGAGAACAGTTTTGGTAAGTGTTTGGAACATATCCAAAAAACATCTTGGTAGTACTTATCAACGATCAACGTTATTGCATACATTGGTTATGGATGGGAATGATGGATATATTAAACGTGTTCGTTGCTAATAAAATTTATTTGGAACATAAAATAGTTGAAAACGATTTTTTGTTTCTGTTTTATCGGCCGATAATATTGTGAAAAAGACAGCACTTCCTGAAACTTTTTAAAAAGATTTTTCTTTCAAAGAGAATTAGTCAAGGCTTTCCAAAATTATTTTCAGTTGGCATTGGGGTATAAACAAGCAAAGCATTAAGAGGACAGTTACTCTGGTTATTCTATGTAACTTTAGGCTTTTGTTTGCATACCATACGAAAACTTTATAGTGTTTATGTTAGTTTTTCTATAAATAAGAATAGGTTATGTGTTTTTTCAATTTTCCATTATAAGTTTAATAACCTCCCATACTAAATTTAGATTCTATTCTCTTAGAAACTGCAAGTTTTAGTTCTGGAAATTTAAAAGAGATTAGTTACAATCTATTAATAATCATTAGTTACAAATCAAAATATAAAAATCATAAAAGACTCATGTCACAACTCGTTTTTGCGTGATTCTACATGATCAATCCATTTTACAATAAACCATGACGGATGTGTGTGATGCGTTCTTCTTGGTAATGCCTAACGCACTGATCACTTGCTAGTGACGTCACAAACTCAGTCAATTAACTGTTCACTATCAAAAAATGAAATATAGACTTGATATTTTTTTTTAATAACGAACTAGTTTGCAGCCTTTTCAAACTATACTAAACTAGCAATAAAAAGGAAAATAAACATTGGTGCCTTTGACTACATTAGATATCAGATTTGGGGTCTGATAGCACGGCTTCATGGTTTGTCTGTTCTTGGCCCAAACGTTATTGACCTATCTTTTCATGACCTACAAAAATTTCATTAGACATTCCTTATCCTTAGCTGCTAAGGATAACCCTTCGTATAATCTATAGCCCCTAAATTATATCCTCTATAGAGGTTTACATAAGTATGACATGGTAAAGGAACTTCACCATCATTGTGATAAAGCAGACAAAAATGAAAAATAAACGACAAACAGAGTGGGAATTTCAAAAGTTTCAATCCTGAAAATTTCTGAATCATGCTTTTGTAAATTTCCACGTCTACAAGAAACTGTCAGTTTTTGGCTTCTACAGGGTTCTGAGTCTTGGTAACTACTTAAGTTTGTTTAGATCTTCATATTTTTACGAGTCCGTGGGTTTTTGTAAATGTAGAGTATTTTTCCACATTCTTTTTAATTTTCTGTAGACCTTGACTCTTTTGCTTTTTTATTGATTCTAGTACTATATTGCACGTGGACTGTGGATTCCTATAAAAGAAGCAGCCATCCTTAGCGATGTTGCAAGATTGTCTATCAAACTCACTATAAAACCTTCAGAGCCCCAGCTTGGATAATCCGTTTAGTATCTGTCTCGGTACTGTTGCGTCCAGACTCGTAGAAATGATGCCCGAAAAAAACAAGACTCTAGAAAAATTTACAAGCTAGCTTAAGTACCTCCGCTAAATTTTTTAAATGGAGGCTTCATAGAAGACAGACGAGCAAAAACTTTCGGTTTTCAATAATTCAGGGAAATCTACGAGGTAGCCCTAACTTTTCAGATTTCAACTAACAATCTAAAAAAACATTTTTTCCATTTCAACAACCAAAACCAGGATCTCTAATACCCTATTCTGCAAACATCACAATTCTCTACTTATGGTATTAAAATACACCAAAAATTCAGAAGATCATTCATGATGACAGCTAATTACGCAGGATAACACATGGACTGAAAAGTCTCAGGCCTAACAAATAGATGGCGCTAGTTCTATTGCATTCACCGCTTTTTCAGTTAGTACTAACCTTCAAAAGACAGCTGTTAAAATTTCATGATATTCTATTCATTATTTTGTGAGTTATTGTGCTAAGAGTGACGCTACTTTTGTTATTTTCAAAACAATGGATCAAAAACAATTTCGTGTTTTAATTTTACACTGCTTCTTGATGGGAAAAAATACCGTTCAAGCAAAGCAATGGCTTGAAAAGTGTTATGGGGACTCCGCTCCATCAGAAACAACAATAAAACGTTGGTTTGCTGACTTCAAACGTGGTCGTAGAGACACCGATGATGCAGAACGCAGTGGACGTCCAAATGAGGCGGTAACACCAGAAAACATCAAACAAATCCACAAAATCGTTTTGAATGATCGAAAAGTGTAGTTGCGTGAGTTAGCTGACATTGTAAAAATATCAAAAGAACGTGTTGGCTTTATATTTCATGAGCATTTGACTATGAGAAAGCTCTGCTCAAAGTGGGTGCCGCGTTTGCTCACTGTTCACCAAAAACAAGAACGTGTTGATGTTTCTGAGCAGTGTTTGGCCATGTTTAAACGTAACAAACCGGAATTTTTGCGTCGATATGTGACAATGGATGAAACATGGATCCATCACTTCACTCCGGAATCAAAACGATCGTCATCTGAGTGGACAGCAACTGGTGAACCTCGTCCAAAGCGACCGAAAGCACAACAATCGGCTGGAAAGGTTATGGCCTCGGTATTTTGGGATGTGCGTGGTGTAATATTCATCGACTATCTTGAGAAGGGAAATACCATCAACAGTGAATACTATATAGCGTTATTGGAGCGTTTGAAGGCCGAAATTGCAAAGAAACGACCGCATATGGCAAAGAAAAAAAATTTTGTTTTATCAAGACAACGCACCGTGTCACAAGTCAATCAAAACAATGGCAAAACTACATGAATTGAACTTCGAATTGCTCCCACATCCACCGTATTCGCCAGATTTGGCTCCCAGCGACTACTGGCTGTTCGCAGACCTAAAAAAATGCTTGCCGGTAAGAAATTTCGCTCGAATGAAGAGGTTATCGCTGAAACTGAGTCCTATTTTGAGGCAAAAGATAAATCGTTCTACAAAAGTGGTATTGAAATGTTAGAGCGGCGCTGGAATGATTGCGTTGTTCTTGATGGAAATTACGTTGATGAATAAAGCTAATTTTGAACCAAAAAAACCGTGTTTTCTTTGTTAGGCCTGGGACTTTTCAGCCCATGTGTTATTACATCACATTCTTGCGATTCTAGTGAGCTTGGATGTTCTCTCTATAGTTACACCACTAATAAGAGTATAAAGAGGCTCCCAGGCGTTTTGAGACGTTATACTAATAATTCTGTATGGATTGGAACTATTTTACTCACAAATGACGCATCTTGCGAAAAACAAATATCAAAATACAAATTTCTATTTTAGATCTTCTCAGTAAGCTAGCAATTGTCTTCAAAGAACAAGAATAAATGCATTTTTCATTTTTTTCCAGATACGGGATGTCAAAATTGAGAAAGTTTTCTAGTTTTTCTATTTCCTGAACTAAGTAAGACATTAAGTAGGGATCTTTTAAAGCGGCCATTATTACAGACCATTTACTTTCTAATAAGCTCCTGTAATTGATATTTATATTAAAAACGAGTTTTTCAGTCAATAAACTCAATCAGACATGGAGATTTAGGTGCCAAGTCTCAGGAGAGGAATTAGGACTTTACTGATCTAAATTGATGTTCTCTTTTTGCTCTGGACAAACATTATTTAGACATGTGGATGTTTTACAAGCAATTTACCTGTTGCGTACTGTATTAAATATACCGTGTGTCCCAGATTCAAGGCTCACCTTAAGAGAGATACAAAGCTGTCTACTTTTGAAAAGATCAATTGATACTGATATTTTGCTGAGTAAACGCAAACTTTTTTAAAATAGAAAACAATATTTACATTTATGCTCCATTGTTGAAGTAAAACAAAAGACTACAAAAGGAAAGAGGATATTCATAAATGTTCGTATTTCTTAAGATCGCCAAAATCCCAAAGATCAGCCTTCAATGTCGGGCAGACTTTTAAAATTCTCTTTTTTCTTTTTTAAAAAAGTGCAGTTTTTCTTGTCTATGATTATTTTTTTCAAGAAAACCTTGCATACATTATAACGTACATTCGGTAAAGCAGTCATAGCTATAGTCACATAAAGAGCTATATCTAAATATTCTTCTCTATTGCATTTTGATATCAAAGGATGTATTTTGAGAATTTTGATTTTACTCGAAAATGTTTCATCCAACGTGAAAACTTTATGCCCGAAGGTGAATACTATTATATCATGTCGCACGTTGTTGTGTCATAAACAAAAGAAAATTTAGCTTCAAATCTACTGTTTACATTTGTAATTCTATGAGTAAATGGCATTTTCGAGAATATCAAATAATAAAAAATTTTAGTGGCGGCTACTCTTATAAGGAACTATTTAGGTTACTAAAAATATTTAAAAAAGATACTAGGAACAATTTTTATTTACAAATAGGATTTTAGCAAAGATCTGCTTTTGTACAATTGAAAATAGTTATTTAAAGCAAAAATTATTTACAGTAAAAATTGTGAAGACATATAAGCAAAACTTTTTTGTATTACCATAAAGATGACTACTACTTAAAGCAAATGATTCTATTTCAACTAAATGATCAAGTAGTTATGATGATTTGCAAATAGCAAAATAAAACTAATCTAACCTGGTTGGTGAGAAAAAACTCAGTAAACTCTCTCACTGTGTCTTCTATAAAATCTCAAGTAGAATAGAACTCAACGGAAACTACCCCTTTATTCTTCAATGATGCCAGTTTTCTTTTAGTAGAAAAACAAAAATAGTATATACAGAAAAAAAATCAAGAAGTAACCGAAGATGTAATCCAAAACGTAATCCAAAAAAAGACAAACCCAAGGGGGCTGAAAAGAAACAAATTGTGTTATTTACTAAACAACTTTATAATGTTGTATGGGACTGCTATCAACCAAATGGAGGAGAAGCGAACTAATTACTGTATTTTAATAACTTTGAAAGTATGCATTAAAAATGTTAAAAAGCCCGGAAAACCGTCCCACGAGATTAAAGAAAGACCTAAATATACTTTCTTTGAATTTATGACGTAATTTGTGACGTCTGATTAATAAAATAATAACAATGGTGTGGTTTACTGATTTTTTCTAAATTTTTTATGTAAACATATTTTGCACTTAGAATCTGCGTTTCTCTAGTGTCCGCGAGTGCTTAAAATGTGTTTTCAGCGTTTCTAATAAAAATATTTGACATTTCTAAGAAAACACATATTTATCTATAGGTTTTTTCACACTGATATGTTTTTGTTAAATTGACCTTGAAAAACATTTTTTTACTATGTTTGCATTCAGTCTAGGTTCATTTATGCGCTCTAGCAGGTAAAGAAATAGATTCCTATAATAGTAGTAAAGATTCTTGTGCTATCTACTCAGCCTCTATCTATCAGAGAATATATTTTTGAAAGAAAAAACCAAGCAACGTTGAGTAATTGTTAATCAGCAAAGCTTTCTTTTATTTGTCTTGCGCGGTGGCATTTTCAGAAGCCACAAACGCATTCTCTCTAACACTTATACAGAAACTCATAAATTTGCTGCTCAGAAAAAACAGAACCGCGTGTTAAAGGTTATACATTGATTGGGTCGCTTTCAATCTAGCAAAGTGGTTGGCGAATTGGCAGAAATAGCCCTGATAAACTACCACAACACTCTTTTATTATCTTTCTGAGAATACCACAAACCTGCCTCCAGACCTACAGAGCATACCCAAAAGTATCTCACTAGCTACAAGATAGTTCACATCTCCTCAGAAACCAACCATTAACCTAACAATTCTGAAAAAATAGTACTCAGGATTAATAAACAAGTCAACCTTCTTTTCCAATTTTGACAATCAACACCAAAATCAAAAGTATTCTACTCACGTTAGTACTTTCTTTCTCAGGTATAGTAAAGCAAGACGCTTAAAGACCTTAATTTCCGCTCATTACATATACTATGCTCAGAAATTGCTGAGTTGTGTTCTATAGAGGCGTATTGGCTATAAAGAGCGCTGTAGAAATAACAATGATTTGATGACGTATTCAGATTAATGTTGGTGGTCTTACTATCATTTTATTTTGAATAAATGAAGAAGCTTGGAACTTTCTAGGAAGTCTAGAATTTATTTCAAAACAAGACATTTCATGAGTATTTCTGAGTTTGTTTAATGTAAAATACTTTATTTTCTAATATTATCTAGCACCTTAGGCTTCTAGTGCCTTTTTACAAAAAAACGCATAGGAATAGTAATCCTATTTTCTTATACCACATGACGAATCTTCTACTATATGGGCAATAGACTATAAATTGATCTTGTCAATCGATATCTCCCTTATATCGTCTCGTTTGATCTCAGTCTCTAGAAAACTTCTTTCTGTCCATCCGTAGTGTTCCGGTAGAATGAGGTTTTTTTGACAACAGTTTAAGTGAAAGTTCGTAATTGTAAAAATTATCTATGCAAAGAGAATGGACCTGCATTTAATTTTTCATAAATGGTTTCCATATGCCAAAATAGTTCTACAAATAACTTCAGTTTATTCTTAGTGACTGGCTCGCTTTTAGTAATTTGGGAAGAGTCCGGAGAACTATTGGACAAAAAATACTTCTTCGGCATATTAGTTGATTTTCTGCACAATCGTCATCAAGTAAGAAACTGAAAAACTCTATTGGAGTAGTTCCAGCATTCTGAGCTAACGGTTCACTGTTTTTGTAAAACTGCCAATTAATTTCACTTTCTGCTGCCTCATCTTCAGGTTCTTCATCAGCTGGAAGATTTATTGGAGCTCTTCATCCAGGTCAAAATCACTTTCAAAACTAACACCTTCAACATCATCATCGATAAGTGTCGGATCTACCCATTATTTTTCCATTCAAACTCTTCTTCTGTTAAATACCTTTTAAAAGTGTTTTTGGACTCCAGTCTAGGCTTTTTTCTACCTGAAGGGTCTGGTTGACTTTCTTCTACTACAACAGTTACTATAACATTTGTACAAGCAAACACCATTATTACTGCAACCCTAAACATGTAATGTACGGTAAAGATAGAGCTTTTTTAACTCGCAATCACTCCGACCAATAATGAAATGTGCGTACGGTTTTTACTTTTACATGTAGTATTTAAAAGTGTACCTAATAGAAGAATGCCAGTGAAGACAAAAAAAAAACACTACACTAAACGTCTTGGTTTGAAATTCTTGATTAAAGCTATTTTTTCCCAACTTTGATAGGTTTAACTTATTAGGAAAAAATCTTAGGTCAGAGCATTCCAATGAGGAATCCACATCTCGATTATTCTATAAACCACCAAGCATTATGTATAAAGAATCGAACCTCTCTTGGACTAAGGATTTCACAACGTACCTATGATGCGAAAAGAATCTTTAGTTTGATCGATTGATGCAATTTAAAACTTCAAGTAAGTACGCTGTAAGAGACCTTTTTTTTGTCTGGTCTTGTCAAAATAGAATTTTGCACTATTAGCGTTGGCTGGGCATTAAAACCATATCAGTTAAGTTAGATAAAATCAGTTGACTCTTCTCAACAAAAACTTTAAGAATCGTTAAGTGACATGGCAAACCGCAAATATTTCTAGTTTTAAAACAACTAAGTTACATGGTAACACAAAAGAATCTGAAATTTGATGGCAAAATATTAAGTCAATATGTGATACATATCAGTCAGTGTGGTAACGTATTAATTTAGATTCTCAAACTTTTCAAATTACTACCAGCACAGAATCTATTGGTAAGGCGAGCAAAAACAATTAGTGACAGAGAGAATTTTTGTAGCAAACTAGATTAAAGTTTTCATGATCACGTGATATTTGCACAGATCATAAAACTTCTAAAAGTGTTTAACTTGAAATATAATAATAATGCTAATTTATAAGACCATAAAATCTATTTCAAGAAAATCTCTAAAAAAATACTTCAATCCATTCTCGCATAAATTCTTCAAAAGTTATTTTAAAGTTCAATAAACGGCAACTATGTCAGATTAATCCCACAAAAGCACATTACACAACTGTTCGCATCACTCTTGGGGATTTAACGTTTTTCCAAGACGTCGTAAACGTTGGCGTATATGCATTTAAGAACTGTGATGCAGTTGTTTTGTGTCTATTTCTGTTTTGCAAGACGTACCTCCCCAGATATTTTATATTATTAATGAATATTATGACAGTTTTTGGCAACATCTAACAGTTGGCTGCGGTTTTCTTAAAGGAAATATTGAAATTTTCCATGCACGCTTTATTTTGAAAAACTGTTATTGAAAACTGAGATTTCCGCAATACTTAACGATTTGATTATGTTCTTTAGCAAAGGATCAAAGTTGGTGGGTTTTATATCTTTTTTTATTATTTTTAGAAACTTGTTAATATATAACTAATCGGTTTACATGTGGAGAAAGACAAGCGTTTGTCTAATGTCTAGACTTTATACAAAACTCTTCGATCTAATTTTAAACGAGCGCGACGTAGTTGATCGGTTAATTTGTTTTTACAAGCTACCACCAGCTATTAGTATGACTTTCATTTGACAAACAGGTCTTAGTGTTGATGTTGATATGTTGCATGCGTTTAAAAAAATAACTTTATTTAAAAAAACAGTTTCAAAAATTACTTACGTTTGCTAACATGGAGTCTTGTCCAAACGAGCTGTAGCTCCCAGATGATTCTTGTGTATACTGAAAGGAAAAAAAGAAAAAATGTGCTTTCACAAAATGCAATGCACTAAATTAAAATTGGGAATTTTAGAGGTTATTTTTAAAAATACCTCATCATCATTATTGTCTTGTTATATAAATACACGCATCACTCAACTTAAAAGATCAGTGGTCAAGCGGAAATAAGAATAAACAAAACGATATTTAGATTCTTACTACTTCAAGGCTTGTTTAATGGAATGTAGGTATTTATTTTCAAGCAAATATTTTCATTGTTAAAATCTAAATATAAAGGACGATTTCGAGAAGATTTATTTTTATACATACTGTGTTGCAGAATCACATTAGAGCATCAAACTGTCGAAATAGTTCCAGTTAGAGTCTCCAAAAATGCAAATCGATATTCAGACCCTTTTTTTTAATGACTGAACTCAACACACGCAGAAGAGTTTTATTCTGGTTGGTATTGCCCTCAAAGATTGTTCTGGATTAGGTTGATGTGGTAAACGCTTTCAAACTGCCTTCATACAGTTTTTTCTTACTCCGATGATGCATGATCAAAAAGCTTGGAATCCATTGATTCCCGACTAAAAAAACTTTCCATTGCTCCAATTGCCCAAAGATAAACTTTGTCTAGGATATCACTGCAAAATCTGCATTTTCTCATGCCAAACTAATGATATTCTGGCATCTTGGTTTAATCTAACTTTGATACTAATGTACTCTACATGTCATAGCAAATTGTATCATAGTCGGATGCTTGCTTAGCATCAAAGTCACCAAGATTCTATCCCAATCATAGTTTTGCTTGTTTTACTTGGTCATTTTTACTTTGAATAAAAGGAGAATATAAAGCATTGAAGCATCACTTTGACAATGGTTTTGGCATCAAAAGGAAAGTAAGATAAGTAACTTGCAAAAGTTCCTGCTTGTGAATCTTTGCCCTCATTTGCTCTTGGAAGCAAATAATTATTTAATTGAGTCAATGAATTGTCATCTACCATATGATGTAATCTATAAATCTGCTTCAGACGGCAATTCTATCTTTTGACTTTTGACAAGAAACACAAAAAGCTTGCCGAGAATAAGAAACAGTTAATTCTCTTGATTGAACGAGATTTGGTTCAACCTCGATTAAATAGTTTATTTTGGCCAAAAAGTCTTGCTTAGATAGAGACCAAGGTAGAGTTACTCCAAATACAATCCATAACTCGAAAGCACTCGAGCGGATTCCAATGACACTTCTGCTGGGTTATGTAGATCAGAGTGCCTTTAGAAAAGCGCGCACAGAGCGAATTTTTATAAGTAACCAAATTATTCGATGGTACACTCTCAGGAAAATAAACTATGTGAAAAGCTAAGACAGAGGAAGGAGTCTGTAGATTTAATATTTGATTTTACTACTCCTAATAGTCTTGGAGGTGGTGTGACACCTAACGGCAAAAAATGCTAAATACAAATATATCGACATGACTAAAAGATTATGCTTTGTTGCAACCCAGCCTTTAAAAGATGTCTCTTGCTCAAAATTCTTTTTATTTAGATAGGAATCAAAATGTCAAAAATTTTCTGCTACCGCAGAGCAAGAGTTAGAATCTGCAACCAAGGACTCGATTCTTTTCAATACCAATATAAATATGTCAATATTTGGCTAAAACGTTAAGTGTCTCTTGGCCAAACAAATAGAAAGAATAGCACGTTTTGTAAAAAAAATGAACAATGACATTTATATTTCCTCCATAAACACTTTAGATACCATCTCTTGTCGATGGTGGACACCTAGCGGCAAAAAATGTAAAAAAATCTTTTGGGACCGTGAAAGAAAAATTAAATCTATATGATCAAGAATTCTGTTTTCTTCAATACAAATACGCCCAAAAGTCTAGCCTTGATTAGGTAAATCTGCACCTAAAAAATATCTCCCGACCAAAAAGTTCTTCTCTTACAAATAACAATGTAGAGAAAGTGATTTAAAATGTAAAATGACAAACACACTTTTTAAAAAGTTACCATAATATAACTGGAAGTGATTTGGAAAAAGTTTGCTGTTTCTTCCATAGGCATCTTTTGCATTGTGGACATCTAGAGAGCAGAAATGCCAAAAATGTTCTAGAGGTCGTAAAAGCAAAATCAAAGATTTTGCGACCAAGAGCTTTATTTTTCCTAATACAAATGCAAAAATATGTCGACACATGCCCAAAAGGTTACCTTCGATCCCTAAACCTGTTTTTTAAGAATTCATAACATTTTAACTCGAAAACACTTAGATAGAATTTGTTGACATTTCTACTTTTTCTAGAATCATCTTGGTATTGATGAACACCTACTAGGCAAATGACAAAAAATATTTTGACATATGACAAAAGTTCTCTGTTTTCTCCAATACAAATACCAATATATTGACACATGCTCAAAAGGTTACCCTTATTTAGACAAATCTGTTTCTAGAAAAGTTTCCCTATGCAAGAGATTTTCTACTTAAATAGCAACTGAGAACGAGTGACTCCAAACACGACACAATACACTTTTTGGGGAATTCATAATAATTTTAAATCGAGATTTATACGAGTTTTAACGATCTTCCTGTTTTTTTCTAAAAGCATCTCGTCGTTGATGGGCACCTAGCGGCAGAAATATCAAAAATATTTGGGTACCGCAAAAGCAAAACCAACAGCTTGCGACCGCAGATCCCGTTTGTCCAATACAAAATAAATACGTCGACACATAGCAAAAACGCTAAATATTTCTTTTATAAGCATTTTAGCAATAGTGAACACGCAGCAGTAAAAATGTAAAAAATCTTTTGGAAGCATAGGGGCAAAACCAATAATTTGTGACCAAGGACTCTGTTTTTTGCAGTACAAATACAAATACGTTGACAGATGCTTCTTTCACAGGCATTTTGGCAATGGTAAACACATAGCTGCAAAATGCTAAAAATATTTTGGGACATAGAAGCAAGAGCAATATTCTGTGACTAAAGACTTTGTTTTCTCTAATAGAAATAGAAATTTGTCTATAAAGCCAAATGTTTATTTCATAAGCACTTTGGCAATGATGAACACGTACCGGTAAAAATGCCAAAAATCGTTTGTAACCGTAAAGCAAGATCAAAAATCCGGTACCAAGAGCAAGTGACTCTTATGCAAAATAACACGTTGTCTAGAAAATGTACAATAATTATATCTCCAAATCATTTGGGCAAATTTTACTGATATATTTCTACATCTTCCACAAGCAGTTTGGCAATGATTTGGAACCGTAAAAAGTAAGATCGAAAATCTGTTATCAGACTGTTTGCTGCAATGCAAATACAAATAGGTCGACATATGACTAAAAAACTAAAAATCTCATGACCAAAAAGTTATTCACTTAGATAACAACCGAGAAACATTGATTCCAAATTACACACTATGTGAAAATTTTACAATAGTTGTAACTCAAAGACATTTGAGTAGAGGTTTTTAACATTTCTGCTTTTTTATAAGCACTTTGACACTGATGGACACTTACCGGCCGAAATTCCAAAAAACTCTTGGGGCTGTAAAAGCAGAATCAAGAGTGTTTATTTAAACATGCTGCAATGCAAGTACAAATACGTCGACATATTGCTAAAAGACCACCCACCATTGGTAATCCCACTCAAAAAAATTTCTCTTTGTCAAACATATCTTCAATTAGATAGGAACCAAGAACACGTGACCTCAAATGCAATGTAGCTTATTCTTTGTAAAATCTCAAATAATCTAACATAAAAACATTCCAGTGGTTTTTGATGATATTATGCAGGCAGAATTAGAAATCTGCAACCAAGAACACTAAGGTAACTACATTTGTTTTACCAAAATGCTCTCTACCATTTATATTAGCATTGCAAAGGCTAAAGGAAAATTGCCAAACCGAATAATATCTACAATTGAGCAGCATAGAATTTGTGCTGAGTAGATAAAAGTCTACCGGTTTTGTATAAGATAATCAAAACTTTTCTACCAGGGGAATATTGTAATCTTGTATTGACTCAATTAAGTCAGTAGATCTTAGGTGTAACTTTTTTAATTTCCTTTTTAACACCAACTGTATATAGAATGCTTGTATGTCTAAAAACACATCTAGAGCTGTTGTATGTACCAAACCTGTAAAACCTATTTGTTCAAACCGTACTTTGACTTTGAACTAAAATCTCAATTTTTCGACAAAAATCTAGACATGAAAAACAAATCAAAAACAAGATATTGCGCTCCTATCGCAGCGATACCAAGAGCTGCTAAAATACTTATCCTCTGATGTTAGTTACCCTAGTTACCCTTCCTGGGTATTTTGATACTTGCTTGAAAATAAAAACCACAAATAACCAAAAATCATTGTAATGAATAAGTACCTGTTCATTTTTCATAATGTTTAGAACATTATAAGGTGGTACCGACTGAGGACGTGTTTTTGACGGTACACACGACGGCAGACGTGCCACCCATGTCTCTTGAGGAGGTTTTGCATCTTGCTACAACATCAACGTGCAGGATGTACAAACACAATGCAACTCAAGGAGCACATAAATATAACAACAAATATAAATCTGAGATTAGCTGTGCCAAAATTTACCTTATAAGTTTCAGAAGAACTTTCTGAATACTTCTGAAAGCTGTATTTATTTCCAGTTCCATTCACACCTTGTTGGAAGGAATCTTTCAGTTCTTTATCTCTTTCGGCGTATGTGTCAATTTCTGAAATAATTTCCCTCAAGGTATTTTTTACTTTTCCGTCTTTTATCTCCGCTTTGTTTGTGGATGATTCATATGTGCGGTGAAACGGTGTAAATGAAGATAATGGTTCTAAATTCGGCTGATATGGTTTTGGTGTTGACTGAAACGATCTTAACGTTTCATACGATTTTGATGTTTCTGTTGATTGATATGACTTTGTAGGTTCATACGATTTTGATGTTTCTGTTGATTGATATGACTTTGTAGGTTCATACAATTTTGATGTTTCTGTTGATTGATATGATCTTGTAGGTTCTGATGAATAAAACGGTTTTGGAGCTTTTGGTGAATACAATGAGCTTGATGACTCGTATGATTGAAATGATTGTGATGATTGGTAGGGTTTAGTTGGTTCATATGATTGAAACGATTTTGGTGTATCGTATGAATGAAATGATTTTGGTGGTTCAAATGACGTTTCATATGATTTAGTGGGTTGATATGATCCAAATCGTTTTTGTGGTTCAAACGGTTGAATGGTTGGCTGTTGTTCAAATGACCGAAAATATTGTGGTGGTTCAGATGACTGACGGTATTTTGGTGGTTCAAATGACTGAACGGATTGTTCTGATTCAAATGTCTGAAAGTATTGAGGTGGTTCACCTGGCTGAAGCTGTTCAAATGACTGATAAGGTTGCTGTGATTCATATGAGAGGAAGGATGGTGATGGTGTATATGCTTTTCTTGAAGACTGGAACGATTGCGATGAATAGTCACTTGAGTGATATGAACTTACAGTCTCGTACGGTTTTGAAATATACTTTGGTGGTTCTATAGGAACCGTTGATTCAGTTGTGAATGATTGTACAGTTTCAGTAGGTTTTGAGATGTTAAGAGAAATTACAGACTGAAACGATGAAGTCTCATTTACCAATTCAGTTCCAGGTTTGGAAAGTTTTTGATCTGGTAATGATGCCTCAAGTTCTTTCAAGGTCAAATTGTTTTGTTCAATTATTTTTTTAGATTCTTCCTTATCTTTGTCTTTTTGTGCAGGTGGTTGACTAAGAGGCAATTTTTTTGTAAGTTCAAACGATTTAGGAGGTTCGAACGGTTTTAATGGTTCAAATGGTTTAATAGAAGGACCAGCTGGCGGTTCAAATGGTTTTAATGGTTCAAATGGTTTTATTGGTGGCAGTGGTTTGTATTGGTGTAAATTTGTTGTTGTTACTATGGGCGGCCTGTCACCTGCAATTTGTGGCGTTCCACTGCTCACTACTGATGGTGGTTGTGGTTCTTCTGTTGATTTCTTTGGTGATTCTTCGGTAGGTTTTTCTGGAGGTTTTTCTGCTGTTTTTTCTGCTGGTTTCTCTGCTGGTTTTTCTGGTAGTTTTTCTGCTGATTCTTCTGGTTGCTTTTCTGATAGTGCTTCTTGTGGTTTTTCTGCTGGTTTCTCTGAAGGCTGTTCTGGCGGTTTTTCAATTAATTTTTCCGTTAACTTTTCTGGTGGTTGTTCTGTTGGTTTCTCAGGTGATTCGTCTATTGGTTTTGCTGGTGGTATCTCTGAAGGTTGTTCTTCAGTTGGTTTCTCTGCTGTTGCTTCTGGTAGTTTTTCTGCTGGTTTCTCCGGAGGTTTTTCAGCTACTTCTGGTGTTTTGTCTAATGGTTTTTCAGCTGGTTTTTCTGAAGGTTGTTCTGGTGGCTTCTCTAATGGCTTTTCTGGTAGTTTTTCCTCCGATTTTTCTGGTTCTTTTTTAACTACGTCTGATGCTTGTTCGGTTGGTTTTTCTGGTTTTTCAATTGCTTTTTCTACCGCTTCTTCGGCTGGTTTTTTAATAGCCTCTGATGTTTCTTTTGATGGTTGCTCAGCTGGTTTTTCTGGTGCTTTCTCAGTTGGTTTTTCTACTGCTTTTTCTGCTGGCGTTTCAACGACCTCTGATGTTTTTTCTGATGGTTTCTCAGCTGGCTTTTCTGGTGTTTTTTCAATTGGTTTTTCTGATGTTTTTTCTGGTAGTTTTTCTACAGGTGCTTCTGGTTCTTTTTTAACTACTTCTGGTGTTTTTGCTGAAGGTTGTTCAGTTTGTTGTTTTGGATGTTCTTCTGGTGGTTTTTTAATTGGTTCCTGTGGTGGTTTTTCTGGTGTCTTCTTCACTGGTTCTTCTTCCTCTTCTTCATCTGTTTCTTCTTCTACTTCTATTTCCTCTATTTCCTCTTCTTCTTCTTCTACCTCCTCTACTTCTATCTCTTCATATTCGTCTTCTTCGGATGATGATATCTCTACTGATTTTTCCGGTGGCTTTTTTTGGTGGCTTTTTGGGTGATTCCTCTTCCTAAGGTTAACATTAGTTAGTAAGGAGTGTAACAAAATGTTATCTTTGTTTTAAAGCTTCAGTTTCTTTATGCCAACTACGATACCGTAATGAAATTCTTATCTTTACATAAATTAAACAAGTTGGGATTAGTATCTTTGGCTGAATTTTGGCTTTTTTTGAGGTAGAGCTGTGTTTACAGTTTGGCATTTGAGCAACAGAACTAAATCTTAAAATAAAAAAAATGAACACATAATATTAAAATTAAGTCTAACTAAAATCTCTTCATTTTGCGTTTGTTTGTTACCAAAACTGTGGTTGCAAATTTGTAAGGTTTATATGCTATATGCAAGATGTTGTAAAGATTTTTTGATAAAAGATTGTCATTTCAAACGAAGAACATGCCAAAAATTTACCTGTATATTTCAAAACTATTTACTATACAGAGTGTTCTATTATAATGTGGCATACTGATCTTTTGTCTTTTAAAATTGAACAGGCTCTGTTTGTTATTGTGATTAAAAAAAGCGTTAAACAAGTTTTGTTTGATTTTATACAACTTTTACTTTTCTGCTATACAGAATAGATTTTTAACAATTAATTTGATCTTTCATTTGCAACCCGATAAAAATTTCCTTGTCTCTTAAGAACACTTTGATTATAATTGTGGCAATAACGTTTGTTTTGTACCTTTATTTAAGAAAATCTATAGGTATGTTTACAATACTTACACTGTCTTCTTCCTGCAGGTATAAAGAACAGAAACACCCAGTATAAAGTCAGTATTAAGGCAACATATTGTAAAAAAGTAAAAGAAAACCAGTAAACTATCAAATCTTTAAGTCAGTATCACCACAGATGCATTTAATGTTGCTACTGTAGTTTATTTGGTCTCTTGGTCAACATGTTAATTAGTTTGGTTTGTTAGTTATTATTATTCTTAAAAGTAACATATTGATTGTCGCAGTAATTCTGATTTATATAGTCTTCTTGCAGCAAACTCTAACAATGGATGAGCATCTATGACCATAATTGACAAGATCAAACTACATGACATTTATGTGTCTAAGGTTATTTGTCTTTGGACCATGTTAATTGTATTTTTTTTGCCAAAATTGTAGTCAGATATAAAATATAATTACTCAGAGAGTCACATTTACAGTCTGGAAACTCAGATGTATCTACAGGAACAAAGTTGAATGTCGAGATTCCAAAGTCTAGGACTCTAGCTAGAACCTAATGACATGTTTTGATCACCTTTAGAATTGCACCTAAAATTTGAAAATTCAATAAATTCAGTCACAAGTTGGTAGTGTAGAATTATAATTTGTTGATATACCGTAAATGGGGGGTGGGCAAGATTTGCCTCCAAGGCCAAGGTGGTTTGTATAAAAGCAAATTTATTAGTAAAACTAATCTTGAGCAGAAATCTAACAAAACGATACTTTGGCTTTGAGACCAAGTATGTCCACCTTTGATATCTAGTCAAGTTTGTTACTTTATAGAGTCAGTTGTTATATTGATAAGAGGCATGTCTAAACTCTGACATAGGAGTTGCTCTTGAGATCAATACAGTTAAGTGTTGGAAGCTGAAAATATCAGCTGATATGTCTCTAATCTATGTTATGTGCTTGTATAGCTTTTGGGTAAAGCATTACGATTGCAGGATCAGCATTCTTGAACCTGGTACGATGAGTCTATTTCAATAACAACAACATCAAACACCAAAATTCAAAGACATAAGTTTCTATGTAACCTTTGATTAGAAATTGTCTCTTTCATTTATTGGTTGATGCTCAAAATGCCTTGAAATCTTAAAAATTAGAAATAGAAATCTATGCAACTTCTGATCAGCAACTTGGACTCTGAGACTTTGACAACAATATACTTTTAAGGGAGTTGATATATATACCACTACATTTGTATTAATTGGCTTGATGGCTGTTTAATAAACTATATCAATTATTTCATTTCTAGATCATTCTTGTCCATTAATATTGATTAATTTGCTAAGTTTGTTAATGCAAACAATATCACAGGTTTAAAATTTCAGCCCAACCTGATCTAACCTAAGTTGATTGAATAACCTTAAGTGATCTAATGGAACTTTATTTAACTAGATCTAACTCAGGTCAAGCTATCCAAATACCAAACCTAACCTAGTTCAACTAACCTAACCTATCTAAAATTAATTTAGACTAACCCAAGTTAACCCAGCTAGAACCTTTTACAGTTTATAACAGAAAAACACTCCAGTGGAATTCTAATTGGTAACTTCCAATTGGCCGAGCCACAAACAGTATGAAGATTCTTGATCTCACACAGGCGAGATTACCTGGTAAGATTATAGAGAAAGAAGACTTTTTTGTTTGCAAAAAACTGTAATTAGATGCAACAGACATATGAGACAATAATGAAGTTAAGAAGTCTAGCTATTTCTAAAAAGGCTAATCTTTTAGAGTAGATAATCAGTTATCTTACACAAAAATGTCATTTTGCCAGATTTTTAGTCATGAATCATGACATAACCAAGTGAAAAAATAAACATCATAGTTGGAATTCTAGTTTTCGTCCAAATATTCTTCTTACTGTTATTTAAATTTCTTAGGTAGTTCCTTTAGATAAATAGACCCCCAATTAAACTATTTTCTTGTGTGTCAGGTAATAACCTGGTTTTGCCCACGTTGACACTGTCAGTGTAAGACACTTTGCAGACAGTATTGTAAATCACAATGCTAAGGCATTAAAGGTATTCCACCTAGATGATCAACTTGCCCAAAATTGTTTTCAAATTCAAAGCATAAACAGATTCATAGACATAATGAATGAACCACAACAGAAAATTGAAAAGACCATTATGAAAAGTGACCTGTAGTTGCAATAAATCAATTGAATTGGAAGTAGAGCAACGATGAGCAAAGCGTTCACTAGAATTTTGATGATATGGGGTAAACCTTATCTATTCTAGTTGATCAGCAGTTAACCTATGTGTTTTTTTGACCCATTTCAAGTTGAGCCATGATAGAGAGCACAAACTGAAATCATATACGTTCTACGGAAACTCATTTGAACTGAGTAAAATTCTCAGTAATCTTCCTCATAATTAGGTATTAAATTCAAAGTTAGTTGCAAAGCCCAAATTTAGTACAAATATATGTTGTTTTCTTAAAAGAAACAAACCCATGTCAGAGGCCAAGAACGAGGCTTTAATAAAGTTTAAAGAAGGCTACTTAGTTGAAAATGTCAAGAGTCATTCTTGATGATATTTCAAATCAAGAACTAACTGGATGCAAAATTTACTTTACTTTTGATCTGTCACATCTTCTGAGTTGCACAATGATGTCAGAGAGTTGGTCAAGATTAATGGGTCAAGTTTTCACTGTTATTTTACGTCTTCGTATCTTATGATTGGCAAAATCCAAAAAAATTTTAGTTGCTCTCTTCTTTATTACCAATATCAATAGATTGTTGACCAATCTTAATGTAATCTAGCTGCGGTTCTTTTGTTTCACATTAACTTTATTGTCATCTTAGCAAATCGTCAATTATAATTAAATGCCTACCTGCAGTATAAATTGCTCTTTATGGCACTGACTCTGTGCATATGTATTTTGTTTTATTAATTATTTCATTTGTATTTAATAAAATTTGACTTCCTTGAGAAAGTTATTAACCTAACCTCAATAAATTATAAAAGGGGAATCTTAGCGGGGATAGAATAAAACTGAAGCTTCAAAACGTTACTATAAAATCCAAAACAAACTCTTTCTTTTTAACTGTAAAGCTATATAGAACTGAGCGCAAAAACGAAAGCATAAATAAAAATAATAATAATAACATTTTGAAGCTCAGTCTTGTTTATTTTTGTCTGTAAACAGAATAAAAGAAAAGAGTTAATTAATGTAAAAGTTTATTACGGAAACTGACATACAAGAAGAAAAGAAATAAACACTCCAGCATGATATGTTGTATGGTAATAACAAAAACAGAAAAGGTATTAAAAGTAAAGAAAAATAATATTAAAAAAAGTAATAAAAATGAAAAAATAAATTAAATAAAAATATAAAAGCGTCAGTTCTATATAACTTACAGATCATAAGCATAATGTCCCAATCAATCAATCACTCAATTAGCCAAAAAGATGTTATAATAAAATATCTTTAGAATTTACTGTCTTTTCTATCCTTATCACAACTACATCATTACCGTACAACTAACAACTAAAAGACAAAAATACACTTACTCGTTCTACAAAGTAAATGCTTCAAAATACAAAACTGCAAAACCAGCTAGTAAAAAATTGGTTTTTCTACAAAAAACAGTGCGGTTGGTTCTTTTGTTAGAAATAGAAGAAATATAGAAAAATGCATGAGGATCAGATCATGATATGTATGAAGAATATTAGTATTCAATTAATGGCCCACCCTCTATACGTTTCAAAATTAATGAAAATATTAATTAATTAATGGAAAGACAAGAAGTGTAGAAAAATTGTTAACAAACAAATGAATGAAAATGTAAAAGTTATTGGAGTGGACACACAAAAAAAGCTGTAAAACACAAAAACTCAAAGTGGTGAAAAGTTCTTCAAACTTTTATAACTTTTTAAATTTCCTTAAAAAAATTATTTTTTTTCTACAGCATACAAAAACAAACATCCCACATCTCGTTAAATTACTTTCAAAACAATCATACAAACAGAACTTGAAAAAAAACAGAAAAAGGGTGGGCCATTGTTTAGGTGTTCTAATCTTCGTATTCTGTAGTCTCTTCGAAGCTGTAACTTTTAGACGACGATGTCTTAGTCGTTAATACCTTACGATCACCTTCATCAGCAACGGTAACCGAATCGGATTGTTTACTTTTAGCTTCAGCCGACGAAACAGTTTTACCTTGTGTACCAATTATCTTTGCCGTTCCTTTTGCCTCATATTCTTCAACGTTCTCTTTATGTTTTAGCTTGTCTGAGTCGTGGGTAATCTACAAAATAAAATATTATTTAATTTATTATTTTACAATTATTTATAAATTTACTACAATAATAAGGCCACACAGGATGCTTGTTACATACTGCTTTTGATTAAAGGCGCACTGGGATGCGGTTAAAATTATTAATATGCGACACTTTAATAACCATAAATTTAAATTCCACTAGTGAGAGGTTAGTTAGCGCAAGTCTGATGTTAGGAAAGATACATTAAAACACACCTTATAATTGATTTGGTCTACCTTTGCCAACACAAGTGTTAGACGCATTAATTATATGTCAGAAGATTTAATTGCA